>VZTM01009640.1:128844-148529 GCA_013400555.1 Jacana jacana | reverse complement strand
CCACAACTATTGCTTTATTCTGAAGGGCAGAGGTGAGCTCCCCTTAGAGAACGCTGGCTAATGCCTTTCTTCTCACCTCATAGCTTTGCCATCCATGGTCTGTCATACCTCTCCTAGAGAGAGCTTTATCTGCAAGGGGTCACCCCTTACAGTATGCTTCAGTCCAACATTAGAAACCCCTCGAGACTGACAGCTGCTGTCATGGAGAAAGAGATCTCTGCAGATGTTGTGTGACTGCTGGTTTTAAAAGCAGGAGAGCCTTCAGTCACTTTAAGGTTCTGTAGTGACATGTAGATAATGGATATTTCATGGAATTCCTAAGTTACTCTTTTTCAGAACATTTTGAACTTCAGGTATTGGAAACTAATTGAAATGAACAATTCACTGCAGCCCTTGCTGACCTCTGCAATCCACATTACTGCTCGGGATAGTAGTTGCATTCACTCGACCGTTAAACACGTCTAAAACTCTGCTCTTTGATCTCAAACGTGTAGTTTTTTTTAATGGGACTTTTTTGAAGGTGGCCATAAAAGAAAGACAACAGCTACTGTCAGAAATATTAAGTAGTATGCAACGTGAACAGGCTAGTTCAACGCACTTCTAAATATAATTGTTCTAGAGTGTTCTAAAAATAACTCTCATCCAAACAATAAAAATTGATGTAAGTTGACAGCATGTTTTAGCAGACATTGACAAAATGTTGATTTCTCCTTTTTGAACTTTTAGATAAAAAAATGTAAGCAACACAATAATTTGAAGTCTTCCTCATTGATGTTGTTGCTTTATTACGCTGTCCTTGTTTATTTTGTGTGTCATATGAACACATCAGCTATCACCAAAGATGACTGGCTTTTCTGAACTTGTGCATGTTTCTTTATTTTACTAAACTATTACAATAAAAAAAACAATCCACTCAGGATTACAGCCTTATTCTGTTCTCACTGAGCACAGTTCTGTCTAGAATTACAATGAAAACACAAGCTAATTTTTTTAACAGTAACTGCAAATTTTGTTTAGAAAGGTATTTTCTCAAGTCCTAAGTATACACAAATGCTTTGAGTTAGTTAAAAGTTTCTCTCCTGAGCAAGCTTTGCGTAGCAATAGGTTTTATTTTCAAGTAGTGTTTTATCTACTTAATTTCTATCTCTGAGGAACTAAACCTGATGAGAAAGGGAGTATGGTCACTGTCACACTTATCAATTTGTCCTACTTACACCAAGAACACAACAGTTCTGAAAACATGAAGAAACTCCTGTTGTGGTCAGTCTTCCATGTGTGCAAAACAGAGTTTTGTTGATTTTCAACACGGAGTGAGAGTGATTATGTTCATAGTTGTGTCTGATGACATCCTGGAGCTGCCAGACGGATGAGTGGGATCAATAGACGGCATTGTCTGTGAAGGCGCAGAACTTAATACTCACCATCAGATGGGTGAAGCAGTGCAGCAAGAAACTGTGAGGAGGAGTTAGGTAAAAATGCAAACATTTGTGATTTTTCAAATACCTGTTGAACTTGAGGGGTGTTAGAGGCTTCTGTGCAATTTTCTTCTTCAGGAAAATTTACTTCATAAACTGCCCACTTTTATCTTACATTATTTAAAGCCCTGACCCTTTTGCAATTGGTAGTAATATTCTTAAGGTGTACTGAATGTTGATAGCTTTACACATATATAGATAGATTGTATACATTGGCAAGAGTTGAAGTTAATGGGGGAGTGGAGAGGGATTAAAGGATAGAAGATGTATTAGGAGGAGGAAGTGAATCTGAGAGCTGGAAAAGGGAAGAAGGAAGATAAATCTGGTGTGTAAATAAACAATTTGGGAAAAAGTAAAAGGTGAAGGAACTTTGGAAGAAAGCTCTAACGTGCTGATATGTGCATTTGAGAAGAAATAGCAGTAATGGAAAGGAAAATAACCTGGGCAACAAAGTCCTGTGTATGCATGTCATTCGTGGAAAATGTGAAACAGAAAGTGGAGGGAGAAAAGCAAGCAGATGAAGGTAACAAATATACTAAGGATGCAGAGGATTAAAGCACATATCCATCTAAATTAGGGCCTCGTTTAAGAACAGAAAACCACCTCCGTTTGCAAACAAATCTTACAAAAATATGACTGGGGAAGAGCTATATGGAATGCAGAAATAATCTACAACTTGAGGTGAGATACCCTATGTAGATCTAAAGGGTATGTAAGTATTAGTACAGCTCCAGTATGGGCCATATTGGTTTTAGTCAAACATCTAGACAGTCAGACTAACATCGTGTTAGTCATTGTCATTCATCCTATAATCTTAGAGTATCAGTTAGGTTTTCATCTTGCCTTCTGGCAGATGCTTTTTTCCTTAAATATAGCAACATGGGATTTTGCAGAGCCAGTTATTTTAAGTGTGAATATGAGGCTTCAGTGCCTTGTGCTAACAATTTGGAATGTCTGGTTTTAAGAAGGTTATACAATCTGAAACTTCATGACTAGCTTATCCTAATATCATGCTGTATAAAACTGTGGCCCTGTTGACACTGAACTTGAGGCAGGAACCCTGTATCTGTGCCTTTTCTATGTCTGATTTTTAAAAAAGCATGGACTTTACATGGATGTAATATTTTAAGTAGGCCCATTGAGTTTCAGAAAGGTGCTTGTAAGAATGTAGACTGTCAAAAAATTCTGGTGGTACCGTTTTTGTTAGGTAGGCACTGCTGATGGTCCTTGTGTTCATGTCACCCTGCAGTTGTATGGTCTTACTCTAAGTGGGATTTGGGTACTTGGCTAAGATCTTTTTGGTTTTATTTGCTGGATTACATTTTACTCAGATTAATTTTCCGTTCTTTTTAATTTTACCTGCATGCTGGGGACAGAAAGATAGGATTTCTGTCTGTGCTCCTTAAAAAGAGGTTATCAAATTGTTGCCTAAGTATTCATTGCACGAGGATGCAAAGCTTTTCAACAAAGTCTCTCCAAATCTCTTTCTGTGCTTGTGAAATCAAGGGGCGGTTGCCACTGGTATCAATAGAATCATGTTCCTTATGAAAACAGGGAATTCCTGTGGTTTTTCTTACAAGACACAAGTAGTCTTTTTCATTTTCATCACAGTTTGCTTAGTTTTAAAGTAGCAGAGTAAGAAAATAAGGCATTTATGTAAGTTTGGAATTGCACTTTACGTATCGGTTGGGCTTTTGTCAGAAATAATTACAATAAGTATTATACACAGTTACAACATTCTTTCTAAAATCACAGCCCAGGGTAAGAGGCAAAGGATACAAGCTGGAACACAGGAAATTCTGTCTCAACATGAGGAAAAACTTCTTTTCTTTGAGGGTGACAGAGCAGTGGAACAGGCTGCCCAGACAGGCGGTGGAGTCTCCTGCTCTGGGGATACTCAAAAGCCACCTGGATGTGTTCCTGTCCAGCCTGCTCTGGGTGACCCTGCTTTGGCAGGGTGGGTTGGACTAGATGGTCTCCAAACGTTCCTTCCAATGCCTACGGTTCTGTGATAGCTGTAAATGGTCCTTATTCTTCATAAACTCATACTATTTTTCAGAAGAAAGTAATTCTGGCAGATATGTTATTCCAAACTGGAGACACCCCAATCTGTGAATCCCTTAATTTAACTTCTTAATTGTAAATGCAACATTATGGATGGGGAAGCTTTATCAATCAACGTGGGGATGAGGGAGTTTGGAATACAATAAGGATGACAGTTAAAATGAGATTTTATGCTGTCAGTTCTGTAAGACACTAGAAGGAGATTGTTCTAAAATCAAATAAGCAGTTTGCATGCATAAGTTAGTTATCAGTAATCTGATGCCATGTCAAACAGGCTTCTGTAACTCTTTACTTTTCCAGAAGAATGAAATACGTAGTTTATATTAAAAAGTTGAAGTAGTAAGTGATGTGTGGAGGGCAGGAGGGAAGCTTGTTTTGCATTGTGTCCTTCTTCCAAAATAATCCTTTAATATAGCATCAGGGCTGGTTTAGTTCAGACCACCTCTTTGTACATTGCATGCTTCAGGTGGAAGGACACATTTTATTCCAGTGGTAATGCCAGACTTCCTTCCTGTTTTATTTTGTATTGCTTGCAACTACTTTAAGGGGAGAGACACCTACAATTCTTATTTAATAATCATAACGCTAGGAAAATTAGGTTTATTTTCCTATAGCTGCCTCTACCTGTTCTTTTAATCACTTGACAGTTTTAAAGTCTTTTCATAAGATAAAACCACAAGCATGATGACTAGGGACCTCTCTTTATCTAGTCCAGACTCCTGCTCAGCTCAGAGCTATGGCGAGCACTGAGCTAGACAGGGTACCTTTGGATGAGTCGTGAACACTTGCAAGGATGGAGCTTCCACAGGCTTCTCTATGACTGGTTTTAGCCCTGTGCCACCCTCTTATCTGGAGAAATTTTCTCCGGAACTCCAGCTTGAACCTCCTGAGTGGCAATTTATGGCCATTCACTTCTGTCTGCTACTGCTGAGAAGAATTTGACTCCCTTGTCTTTGTAACTCCTGTCCCGTAGCTGTCACCTGCTGTTCATAAACAGCTCCTGAGATCTTTTGGCTCACATGGTCTAGGTTGCCCAGTCTTCTTGGAGGCTTGTGAGTTCTCAGCCCCTTACCATCTGGGGTAGCCCTTTCCAGTTTCTGATTAGTCTTTTTGAAGCAAGAACAACAAAGCCTTACTAGTGCTGAACTAGAGGGGAATGGTACTTTTCCTGTTCTGTTTGTTCTTGTTTCTATCTTGTTCTTTTTCTTCCTAATACAGCCCACTGTGCCATTTGCCTTATTTGTTGTGAAAAGGCATTGGTGGCTTATCTTCAGCTTAGGGTCTGTTGTAACCTTCAGGTCCTTCCCAGCAGGGCTGTCTGGACTGATGTGTGGAACAGATCTATCTCCTTGTACTTCTAAGTGAACTTCACAGTTTCAGATGACTCACTTCTCAAGTTTCTCCATGTCCCTCTTTTTACTGTTAGACAATGAATTGGGTTGTGGGCTTTTCTTTTACTTTCTCAAGACAGGATCAGAGCTAGATATGCTGTACTTAGAATCATAGAATCATTTAGGTTGGAAGAGACCCTTGGGATCATCAAGTCCAACCATCAGCCCTACTCTACAGAGCTCTCCCCTACACCATATCCCTCAACACCACATCTAATCTACTCTTAAACACAGTCAGGGACAGGGTCTCCACCACCTCCCTGGGCAGCCCATTCCAGTGACTGGCCACTCTTTCTGTGAAGACCTCTTTCTTAATGTCCAGCCTAACCCTACCCTGCTGCAGCTTGCAGCCATTCCCTCTTGTTCTATCGCTGATTACCTGTGAGAAGAGACCAGCACCAACCTCTCTCTTTCAAGCAGTTGTAGAGAGTGATGAGGTCTCCCCTCAGCCTCCTCTTCTGCAAATGAAACAGTCCCAGCTCCTTCAATTGCTCTTCAGAACATTTATGTTCCAGGCCCTTCACCAGCTTTGTTGCCCTCCTCTGTACTCGCTCCAGCACCTCGATATCTCTCTTGTGCTGAGGTGCCCAGAACTGGACACAGTACTCAAGGTGTGGCCTCACCAGTGCTGAGTACACGGGGACAATCACCTCCCTGCTTCTGCTGGTCACACTATTTTTTCATGCAAGCCAGGATGCCATTGGCTTTCTTGGCCACCTGGGCACACTGCTGGCTCATATTTAGCCACTTGTCGACCAGCACCCCCAGGTCCTTTTCTGCCAGGCAGCTCCAGCCACACTTCCCCAAGCGTGTAGTGATGCGTGGGGTTGTTGTGGCCCAAGTGCAGGACCTGCACCTGGCCCCTTGTTGAAGTTCATGCCATTAACGTCGGCCCATCGATTCAATCCAAGTCCCTCTGCAGAGCTTCCCTGCCCTCATGCAGATCAACACTCCCACCTATTTTAGTGTCATCTGCAAACTTACTGATAGTACACTCTATATCATTACAATCTGTGAACTCATCAAAATGAAAAATGTCCCAGAACGTCTTGAAGGCTCAGTAACCCAAAGAAAGGCTTCTTTAGATTTTTATCTTAGAAAAAAAGGCCAAATTTCCAAACTTGTAAATTAAAGAGAAAGGGAACATTTCTATTTTTGTTTTTATCTTTGTAGTGATGAGAAGTTACTGCTACTGAACAGTTCTATATTGGTGTGCCTGAAAGTTCTTAGTAGTAGCACTAGCAGTGGTTGTACACCTACTTTAACACAGAATTAGTCTGTGTTGACCTTCCAGGATGTCATCCCAGTAGGCTGTCCATCCATATTCTACATGCATTGAATTGTTTTATAGGTTAATAAATACCTCCTTTTGGGAGAATGTAAGTACCAGGAGCTTTCACAGGAGGAAAAATGAACAGATTTGGTGCAGTCTCAATGTGTGTATCTGCAGTAAAACCTGCTTTATAACCATGTATTTCAAATACAGTTATTGACATTGTTTTGATTAATACAGTTAATACTGGGATTCTTTTTACATAAATAATGAGGTCAAACTAAGCCTCTCTTACCACTTTTATAGTCAAGTGTTTCTTTTGAAGATATAACTTGAAGAGGGAGTGGAGGAATGAGGTTTAATATATTTGTGTGTGAAGGAATTAATTTTCGTTAATCTGTTCATTAAATTTTTAAAAGAAAAAAAAGTTTTTCTGACAAACTAATCCAGTAGTTTATTTGTTTTTAATACTGCAGCTGAAATTAAAAATATCCATTATAGTGATGTGAATAAATGCAGAAAATATTTGTCACAAAGTTGTTTTTACAGGCTAAGGTTCATCCAATAATAACATAGATAATATCAAACAATTTGAACAGTGAGTGCACAGAAAGTTAATGTGACTGAGAAGAAGAATGCAAGAGTATTTCTGCCTGGAAAACAGATACCAAGATGTACACAAATACAACTTTCTTATGATTTGGATGGCTTTGTTACTGTTTTAACGGTTAAAGCTGCAAGATTAAGACCTAAAGTACTTATATTTGGTAGACACACAACAAACATGGATAGTGGCAATGGAAGCCTCCTACCCATCACCAAAGGCTATTACTTGCTTTATATTCATATTTAAGGGTATGAAAAGAAGCTGGTGGTTCCTTTTCCGAACTCGAAAGTTATTTTCCACCTTTGACAGCATTTTATCTTGTGTTTTAAATTGAAGGTGCAGAGAGATGAGCGGTCTCTTTCATTCTGAAAAACTGCCTTTCTGGATTTGAAGTGCGTGTAAATTAGAGGACAGAGGCCTGTTGTGATTTCTCTGCACTTGAAATCCACATTCAATTTTAGGTCTCTGTGTGCTTTGGTGCAGTGGTAGCGACTTGGAACTGAAAGACTAGTAAGTGTGGTGCTTCTGATTTCTGGGCAGGGACCATTTCTGATTGATACCAAAGGTTGGTTTGGTTCAGTTGTTTTTCTCAGCTGGAAATGTAGTGTCCTTGTGTGTACAGTCTTGGAATGGAGTGCTGAATTCCCAGTATGCTGGTAAATTTTAAACAGGGAGCCCCAGGTGGAGTTACCTACCCATCTTATGTTTGTCTTGCCTATTAATTTGCCATGAGCTGGCTAGTTCAGGCAAAATTGTAATCCCTGTAGGTATCATGACAATCCAGACAACAGGTACTCTGGAAATAGATTGTAGGATATTGTGTTCTCTGTATTTCCTCATTTTTACTGCAGGGCAAACAAATGCTTATTTTTTTGTGCACCATTAGTACCTGCTGAAGTGCTGGACCTTTCCTCAACACTAGTGCTTTGTGACAAGAGCATTATAACTGTATTTTTTCAGTCAGAAAAGCAGTAGGAGGAATAATGCATTTAAATATACCAAATTATATTTAATTTGTTGCTTAGCAGCCAAAGCAAATTATGGAAATCCCTGAGACAGATCAAATAGTGCTGTAGTAAAGGGATTTCAGATCAGCTTGTCCACTGTTGTCGTTATTTTATATGACACCGAAGTTCAGAGTTTGGGGAAGGGAGTTCTCTTTTCCCAGTTACTAATGCTCTTGTTAGCCAAAATAATTCTGGTGAAACCTGAAGGGCATTAGTATAAAAGCAAAAAAAAAAGTAAAACAAAAAAGGGAGTGGAGGAAAGAAAAGGGATAAGAAACAACTCTGCCTTGTGAAATGTCACCAGATGAGTGCTTTAATTAGATGCATCCATGAGAACATGTAACATGTACCTGGTCTGGATTTTGACAGAACTCCCTGGATGTCAGTTTAATTTACAAACTTTTTCACTGTGTAAGTTCAAGTGTATGGAAGATAAACAAAAACTAGTCTTTGCTGTTGGAAAATAGAGGTGATTCAGTTTCACATTACATAGACCTCTACAACTCTCTACATCACTCTCTACAACTGCTTGAAAGGGCATTGTAGGGAGGTTGGTGCTGGTCTCTTCTCACGGGCAATGAGCGACAGAACAAGAGGGAATGGCTGCAAGCTGCAGCAGGGTAGGGTTAGGCTGGACATTAGGAAAAAGTTTTTCACAGAGAGAGTGGTCAGTCAGTGGAATCAGCTGCCCAGGGAGGTGGTGGAGTCACCATCCCTGACTGTGTTTCAGAGTAGATTGGATGTGGTGTTGAGGGATTTGGTGTAGGGGAGAACTTGTAGAGTAGGGCTGATGGTTGGACTTGATGATCCCAGGGGTCTCTTCCAACCTAAATGATTCTATGATAGGGGAAGCTCCATTATGTGTGAAATTTAATCACTTGGTCTTAATCTAGTTTTACTGTGTGTAGTTGGATACAAAGGATAGTAATTACCACAGCAAAATGCACCAAAGTTTTCAGCACACACCATTCTTTCAACATTTTTCCATTCCCAATATTTTGCAAAGGAAGGAATTGCTATGAATTGGTGTTTGGGGGTTGGGGGTGTGGAATATAAAATCTATTTAAAGTACCTCCAGATTGATTCAACAATAGGATAATACACACAGAATAAAAATTAAGAAGAGAAGGAAAAGAAAGGGAGACAGACTTTAATATACAGGTAAGCATTAGATGCAGAGCCGAACTCCTCTGAGTTGACTGTGGAGCAGGAGCAGGCTGAGCTGAGTGGAGGATTTTTCCTATGTGACAAATGTGAAACCATCTGAAGGACGGGTATAGGTGTAAAAAAACCCCACCAAAACTCATGCAGCAGAGGAGGGCTCTGTGATCCCAAGCAGCAGGCAATGCTGGGGGGGCTAATGAGGCCAGCCAGTGGCACGTGAATTTGGGATCTTGGAGCGCGAAGGAAGCAGCTGCTACAGCACGTGAGAGCTGGGCACTCTAATGGGAGGTGTGCGCGTGGGTAGGAATTGAAGACATTCCTAAGCACTGATTTTGAGTCTTTTTTATAATCACAAACCTGTTGCTGTCGTGATTATTCTTCATAGAAATTTAAAACCTTTTTGAAAGAAGAATCCTTTTGTTTGGCAGTTTCATGTACACTAATCTCTTTGTTACCCAGCACACAGGCGCAGTCCATTTTTTTCTTTTGATTGTCAGTGAGGAAATAGAAGCTGAAGTTCTGATTTTTTGACATTTACCTTCTCTAACTCTTTGGGCCTTTTCTCTTTAAATTTATTTTGGTATAAATATAGCATTCACCGTTCTTTTAAAGTTTCTCTTTCTGGTTTAAATGAGTAACCGTTATGTGTGTGGGCAGCATAATTTTGAGAATAGCTTTTGATGCATTAGCAACTGCTCCAGAGAGATACTGGATATTTATGGAATTCTAGTTTTTTTTAGATGGGCAAAATATTTCTTGTCCTTACATAGAGAAGGAAATACATGCTTTTCAAAACAAGATATTGAAAGTGCTAGCAACTTTTATGTCACAAATACTTGTAAGAAAAGCCCAAGCACAGTACAACCTGAATGTTTGGTTTCTTTACTCTGAATATTTTTGCAGTTCGTATGCTCTTCCAAGAGTTCTGGTGGTGCAGCATCTTTTGTTTAAAGGTATTTATGGACTTCAAGGCTTAATTGGATTTAGTAAAATATGTAAGAAACATGGCAACTGCCTGTTTTCTTTTATACTGAAAAGCTAAAGGGATGGAGAATCTTTGTGGACTGCTTAAAATTATCATAATGCGAGAAGCTTGGAAGAAGAACCAACTCTCCAGACTCCTTATGCCCTAGTCTCAAAATTCTTATTTTTCCTTTTTTTGGCATTCAGAATTTTATTTTAAAATTTAACTTCAGACAGCTGCAAAATACCAGGTTACAGAACAGTGCTGACATAAACATCATATTTCTCAAAAGTTTCTTGGCTACTAAAGTTGAAATTTGACAAGCTACTTCATTTGGAATTGATGGGAGGCCGTGTTTTGGTTTGCTCTGTTTCCTGACAGAAGCAGGTTCTATTATTACAGCCGACAGTTTGAATGTCAGAAACAACTGAAAAGCATGCAGGGGGCATCACTTGGTTGTTCACTGATGGAATTCAAAGATAATGTTACCGGTCCACAGTGAGCATCTAACAGAGGTTTACTTACTGGCAGAAGCCAGAAGGGCTGTAGTCTACAAATCAGCAATGAAATAATCAGAAATCATCTCTTTCTGTAAGCTAGTACAGTTTTTACTTTGAATTGTAAGACTAATTCCATTAGCTGTACAGGACCTCTGTTTTTCTCCAAAGTTACCATACATAGGCTTTTCTCCATGTCTTCCCTATGAGCCATAGAGCTTCAGCTATAGGCATTTAGGGGGTGTTTCTCACGGTCACTTTCTTGTCCTGTGCTTGCCTTTAGGACACACCTGAGCTGTGCATTTCTGAGGGGACCAACGGTTATTGAACATGTGCAGTACAGCAGACACATCGACATACAGATTCTTGCTTGTGTCTATTGGAAAGGCAGCACCCAGAAGTGGCACCACAACAATTTATGTAGTATTCTCCCAACCGTGTACTTTCCCAAGGACCATCAAAATTATGTTGATGATGAGTTAGGCAGCTGCAGTCTGTTTCCATTTCCTCTCTCTTCTGGAGTCTCTACCCTGTTGTAGGACTGAATATGCCTCTCACACAGAGGGTGAAACGCAGATGTCAGTAAGGAGCAGACTGTAGCTACATTGCAGTTTGGTTCATCTGCAGTCCCTTTGCCCCTGCTGTGCTTGAAAGGTCCTAAATAAAAAGCATGGACTTCATGTCGGGTGAATTGGGACGGCAGGGTGCATGCGTATCCTGAATTTTGTCATTCGGGAAATGATGTTCTTCCAAAGAGGCTGAAGGTATTCTGGGGATCATGGTTTTCTCATAGTGTTTAGATCTAATCAAAAAGGTACTAGATTTGCTGAGTTGAAAGTGATTTGGCAAGAACAGTGTTGAATCTTGATTTCTAGTCTGTGATCCTGCAGTCAGGGCAGAGACTTGGGATTTGTAGGGGTTACGTGTGCATGGGCTGATACTTGGAATATAAACTCGTGAGAAATTGTTCTATCTTGACTTGAATTGATATGCATTTGAAGGTTGCGTCATCTTGCAGTGTTGGACCATTAATCCTTATTGCTAAGTTTCTTCGTTTATGAGCTTGAGTAGCATCTGTATCTCTGACGCAGACAGAGAGAGTTTGTCTGCCTGCTCACATTTGTATTCTTAAAGTAATAAATACTGAACAAGCAGAAGATACCACGATGGTTCATGTTACTCGGGGCTGCAAAGCTGTGGCAGCAAATATGTGAAATTGTTTGTATAGAGAGCATTTGTGCTTACGGAACAAAAAAGTGCACACATCCTATATGTTTTGTGAGCTGAGGTAATTCCCCCCCTGCCCCTAATACATCGCTGAAGTTTCCTTGGCATTACCAAAGACAGATCTCTTTCCTGCCAGTTCTCTGGGTAAATCAATTGTAGCTGAGATGTAAAAAAATGTACTTGAAACTTTCTGTGGGGGCTTGCTTGGCATGTTTGCTATTAACAATAGTCATTCAGTGAGCACTGGGCTAGCATTATGATGCCATTAGAAGTCTCTGAATATTTCAGTAAATTAAGATGTTAATTTTGATTCTAATGTCAATAAAAGTTTCAGGAAATGTGGACTGTGTGAGGGAGACAAATTGTGGTAGTTTTTTCTTGTGTAATCATTTAGATGCTTTTTAAAATCATTTTATTCGTTTCAACACAAGGATATAAGCGAGTGCTATAGTCACATTCAGGTATCTTCAAACATGACCACTTTTCCAGCACTTTTGGTAGTCTGCTGTGGGAAATTCCTGTATACATTTAGATCAGGAGGAACACCATATTATGATAACATATTATATCATAAGATAGTAGACATTGGAAGGGACTTCTTAAATTAATCTGGTTCAACCACCTCACTTAAGCCAGGCCACCTAGAGGCAGTTGTCCAGGACCATGTTCGGGTGACTTTTGAATTCTCTCCAAGGATAGAGACTCCACAGCCTCTTTGGGCAACCTGTGACAGTACTTGGTCACGCTCATAGTGAAAAAGTGTTTCCTAATGTTCAGAGGAAGGCTCCTGTATTTCAGTGTCTATCTACTGCCTCCGGTTCTGCCACCGGGCACCACTGAGAAGATCCTGGCTCTGTCCTTTTTGCACCCTCCCTTCAGGTATTTGTATTACAAGATTGTCCCCCTAAACCTTCTCTTCTCTAGGTTGAACAGTCCCATTTCTCTTGGCTTCTCCTCGTATGTGAGGTGCTCTGCACTCTCCTTGTTAAATTTGCTGAGACTCCATGATCTGTTCTTTAATAATGTGTATCGAATTTAATGATTTGTCTAAGATCTTGTGTATCCTTAATCTGGTTTTCCATCCAGATTTTCTGAATTCATTTATATTCTTTAATTGAGCATTCTCAAAGGAGGAAAAGGATTATTCTTTCTGCACTGTGGCTATATTTCTGTACAGTTGGGAAAAACCTAATGTAAATGCATTGCAAGTGTTTCAGAAAGTGTGAGTAGCAGTTATAACGTGGATCCAAATTTTGAACTTTTATCTTCAAGTAGGTAAAAAGCTGGAAATCAAGCCTAAAGAGAGCCCAGCATCTTAATGTATTGTTTTGTTGGAAGATATTATGGGTTCTGTAAGTTAATAATTTTTATATTTACCATACATCTTTATTTTTTAAATGGTAGTCTTAAAAAAAAATATGGCAGTAATGGTTGACCTTTTTTACTGAACAGATGATCGCTAAATGTATTGTAATGACTAGATGCTCTCCTGTAGTTACAAGGAAGACTCTGAATTTAAAAACATTGCTTGATGTTCATGTATTATAAACATAAAACTTAAAAAGCGTTCTTTAATAACATTTAACCAGTTGCTCTGTTCCTATTGGGAATATGCTATAGGCATCATTTTGCTTCTCAAAGATGAATATAGGAATCAAATATATTTTAATTTAACAAAACACTTGGTGCTTTAATGTTTTCTGTTCAGAAAGAAAATAGCTACAAAATTACTTTAAAAGAAGTCTTTACTTTTACTAAAAATACATAAAATAAAGGTGTGATGTCTGTGTTGGAGGTTTTTGTATTTTTTTCTGGGCAGTGAGGAGAATAGGCAGGTACAGTGAGCACCTGTAGAGAAATAAAAACCATACTCTAAACCCAAGGAGCTGCTCTTTTGACTCCCTGCAACTGATGAAACATTAACAGTATTTCCTTTTCCTTTCCTACCTAACAAGACCATTGAGGTATTTGGACATGATGGTGCTAGAGGCTTCAAAGATTAAAGTCACTATCTTTATAACTGGGTCAGAGAAACAATTGGTGGATTTGTAGAGAGAACAAAAGCTATATTATGACTGCCTCACAATAAAATTCATGTAGAAATACACACAGTTCTCTTAGTTCCTGTCTCGGCCTTGTTCCAGCTGTACATGTAAATAGAGAAACCACCAGAGTATATTTACACCTCTGTCCAGCAGGCTGTAACAATTTATTAAGGAATAAACACTAGAAAAAAAGAAATTCAGAGCTCGCATGATTCATTTAATATGGTACCTAAACCTATTTCTGTTCTGTGCTCAAGCATATGGTAAAGTGCCTGTGACTTCTGATGATGGTTATCGTTTCCATTTTATTCAATGTATAGAAAGAAATCACAACCTAAAGTTTAGCCAAGTGCTGATCAAGGCCAAATGCTTCAGTGTTAGGTCTTAATATTTTTTTCCTTTGCTGTGATTCATGGCCACTTAAATATGTCTGCTTGAGAAGATCATGACAAAAAGTTTGATGGTCAGAAAATACATCAAACTGTGAGGAGTTGCTTTTGTGCTTCTGCTGAGAGGAACCAGGGCAGGCTGACAGGAACCTCATGATGCTCCACGAAGAGAAGTGCATCTGAGGAGGAACAGCCCCAGGCACCAGTACATGCTGGTTGAAAAGCAGCTTGGCAGAAAAGAACCTAGGGGTGCTGGCTGAACGTGAGCCAGCAAGGCGCTGTTGCAACAAAGGAGGACAACAGTGTCCTGAGCTGCAATAGGCAGGGCGTCACCACCGAGTCAAGGGAGATGATTACTTCCCTCTACTTGGCACTAGCAAGACCACATCTGGAATGCTGGGTCCAGTTGTGGGTTCCCCAGTACTGGAGTGAAAGGCCACAAAAATGATTAAGAGGTTGGGCTCTTACAACTTAAAATGTGTGGACTTTAAACTTTCTGGAAGCATTCTAGAAGGATAGTGCAGCACTGGACTCTGGTGGCTCAGAGGTTGTAGTCTTCATCTTTTCCAGCCTCTGGACCATGATGGATCAAAGCCAAGGCTGCCCTGGTTTAGTGCTGGCAATAACTCTCAGTTGAGTGGGAGGTTCGCCTAGATGACCTCTGAAGGTCCCTCCAACCAAATGTCTCCCTGATTCTGTGTCTCCCTGTGAATTGTAGATCTAAGTTTTCATCAGACTTGATTTAGAAAGTGAGTAAGGACGGGGTCAGTGTGATGAATTGATGAAAGCAACTTAACCTCCTTTAGCTGCAGGTATTTGAGGGGCTGTTACTATGTACACAGTGACCTACCTTCTGTCCCTGCCGTTTGGAGTTTCTGCAGCTGCGGTCCCCTGCTGCTGCACATGCACAAAGAAGGACTGTACCTGTTGTACCTGCAGGTGGTGTAATATAGAGACAGTGCAGCAAATTAAAATATTAATGGTTAAAAAGAAGCCCAAGTTTACCGGAGAGTGCTTACAAACCAACAATGAAAGGTCTGTGGTCTGTGCTTCTGAAGTAACTGTGTTTGCTTCTAGATCAGTAACTGTGGTCTGTTTGAAAAACAGGTGTATGTTTATGCAGCAAAAGTACCAAAATTCCATTGCTCTCCGTTATTCTCTGCAATAACATAGAGGTGTTGTCACTGGGGTAAGGATAGTTTGCTTCTATGCTGATCTGGTTTGATGACACTCTGCAATAAATGAAACGTTGAATGTTACAGCATATGAGCTTGTTTTGATTGTTTTAAATGCTGATTATCGAATGGAAGACTGCCCTCACTGGTCTGTTCCATATTTTATCCTTATCTTAGGAAATGGGCAGGAGGTGGGGGAAAGAGGGCACCGAATCAGTGTACGTGGTTTTGAAGTAAAAGGTGTAAAACACGTTTTCCATATTTACAGATAATTATAGCTAAGTGTACTTAGTTTCAGACAATTGCTCTTGGTGATTTGATTGGAAACTTGAAAAGCAGGGTTTGTGTGTGTGTTAGCAGGTGTTCCTCTAAATATAGGAAATAGTTCTGCCTGCCCATTTTCTGCATTTTATGCAATGGCAGTAACAGTTGTTAAAATACACTTGAAATACCCTAAGTTTTGTAGAATTATTTTAGGTTATGTAAATACAAGACTTACTCCCTCTTCCCTTTCAATTCTTTACAAAGAGTTTAGTAGTTCCTCCTGTTTTTATTTCCTCAACAAAAAAAGTTATCATAAAATATATTCAGTACAAAAAAGACAAACATTTAAATATGAAAAGTACTTCAGTAAATGCAATTTAGGCACATTATGGTGTGCAAAATGTTTGTTAATCTTGAGGTTTGCAGGCTAGTTTAAACAGATACGGGGAAAAATGTGTGGTTTACAAAGTTAAGATCTGTGTGTATACACACAAAAAAAATGTTGCCAGTAGGAAAACAAGTGTCTTTAAAAAATAAAAATCCCATTTTCCTCTCCACTGTTTCTGTTAGTCCTAGTGTTTGCTGAAGAAGCTCTGACAACAGATCACAGACCTGACCCTCTTTCTCTTCCTTTGGCACTCTGGGTGAGGTAATGCATTCTCTTCACCCAGCAACATGTAGCTTTTTGGTGACTGGAAGAAGGAACAGTTGGAGATCCATGCTGCCAAAACAGAATAGAAATGCAGAGGAGAGACAGTAATTCCACTAAAAAAAATAACAAAGGAGAGAATACATGAGGAAGTAAGATGACTAGAGAAATGAGTGAGAGGATACGGACAAAGGAAAATCAAGTATTTGAACTCAGATCAGATTTTACATTCTCAAATAAAATGAACACGAGCTGCTGGCATTAAAACAAACACGCACGCCCTCTATTTCCTTCCCACTGTCTGTCCCTGTGAAAGATGTCACTGATAATTCTCATTCCAACACTTTAAAAGTGAGGAAAAAACACCCAAACAAACCAACATCCTGAATGATAGTTTGAAAAGATGGTAAATACATTCTCTCCCTTTTGATAATATCAAATAGAATACATACTTGTTTGACATCATCTGCAGCCATAAAGAAATGAAGCTTATTAGCTGTGACTGAAAACATAGTTTATGCTATAGTAGAAGTGGCTTCACTTTCATCTTCATTAGATAGAGTAATGGAGGAGCCAGGAAACTAAACTAACTTTTAGATCAGTGTTATCTGAGCTATTTTGAAAATCAGCAAATTAGTTGCATAGTTGAAGACCTGAAGTGGGCAAAATGGCATGTACAAGGAAACTATTGTGAGTCGCACAAAGCACTTCAGTTGCGTTTATATGCAATAGTAGAATTGGAAGGCAGAGGAAGAGCAGGACTTACGTCCTTAGCACAACAAAATGTGAATAGATGCATGTAATACGTGCACATATGCTTTTTTGTCAGTTTTTATCAGTTATCAGTTTTTCAGAACAGACACAGATATGGAAACTAAGAATTTTTATAGGACACCTGTGCTGATAAGGCTTAAGCTTTTTAAGGGTCGGTAACATGCAATGAAAAAAGCTCAACTCCTGCATAGTCCAAAGGCAATAGTTGTTCTTCTGATTTTTATATTCCCAAAACAGTAGATACAATTAATGAAAGACCATACTGTTCAGCCTGAATTAGTTATTTAATTTTAAGTGAATGAGTGTATTTTTAGTTGCTTGAAAATCCTTGGAGAAGCATAATGATTTGAAATACATGGATGTTGTATTTATTTACAGAGGAGAGTTTTATTTGTGGGTTGGTTTTGGTTTTCTTTCAGTTCTGATTTTTAATTTACTGTGCTCAAAGACTGGAAAAAAAAGGGTGAGATGAGCAGCTGGGAGCTATGCATAGTAGGAAGAAGATGACATTGTTCCCTGTAAGAAATAGCCATGAGTCTATTTAGACCACTTGTGGAAAAAACTGCGTGTCTCTGCTTGATCTTGCTTTCAGTGCTTTAGTAAAATCATGTATTATGTACAGACTCACTGAGGCATGATGGAGCAAAGAAGCGAGGATGGTTCATTAAGCACCTCCCCACCTGCCCAACTGTAAAGCTTTTTAGTGAGGGGAGGAAAAAAGCCCACTCATGCACAACCAAACCCAAAAATGAATCCCCATCAGAAGAAAGAAGTAGGTAATCATCCTCAAGGTGCCAAAAGCAAACTTCTCTATTTATTCTCTGGAATATGTATCTGATTTTTTATGTGAAATAGTGATTGTATCTAATCTCATAGAGTGGGTTTTAAAAGATTGTACATTAAATATTTTTGTTTTGTGATAATGTTCATCATGACTGTATTTTAATAGAATTGAGCTGATAACTCTGTCCTAGAACAGTTAAGGGTCTCTGTTGCAACACAGTATAACTGCATTACGTGACAACTTCAAGAAAGGTACATACAGTCTTTACATCTTTTATTCTTTATGTGGTATGTCCTATGGCAAGCTTATTATTCTAAATTTATTGATGTCTTTATTTATTTTAAGTAGCGATTTTAAAAGCATGTTTATATGTTCAGAGTCAGCTGGCGTACCTTTGCAAGAACTGTTGGGGAAGTTGTTCTACAAAAGGCTCCCAGGGTGTCTGGTGAACGAGTAGCACTGCTTCCTAAATGTTAATTTTGTCCGTGGAAACAGTTTATCAGATGGGAATATATATATATATCTTTTTAGTAAACTAGTAGATATACACTCAATATTTAAGACAGATTTTTATGAAATTTTCATTCCAGAGTGCTGCTTTCACCACTAATGCTTATTGAAGAAAAACTGCATTTTTAAAGTGCTTGAAAAGAACTTTCAGATATTTTCAGGCAAGAGGATTAAGCCAGATTTATTTTCACAGGGTATGCTTGCACAAGTCACAGATCAAAAATATTTTCTCTTGATCTACACTTGCTTGGTTTTGTTTGCTTGTTTCAAATCTATTACTACTACCACCAAGAAATGGTGTTAATGGATGGAGTGATAAAAGTGAATGATAGAAGCTGGTTTTACTTCCTAACAGTAAATAAAGTGCATTGGCACTCATCTGTAGAAAACCTGCTAGCCACTAACAGACCTGCACTTTGGGAAGTAAAGTGAAGAGTAATTTGTGGTTTGATTGGTTAGAGGATAAAGCTCTAGAATTTTGGGTAAGTGTAGGTGGCAAAAAAAATTGACCAGCAAGACTGTCTTGTATATTAAGGGCTTCAATTCACAAGATTTATTACCATGTTGTGTCAACACATCTGTCCTTCAGCTGGATTTGCTTGAGTTACGTGTGTACCCTTGGATCTGTATGCTTCTGCTTCGATGTTGCAGAGCACCCTACAGCTGTGATGGAACAACTTTTGCTATCCTGCAGTAATTCATTTTCATAAGTATTACAAATTCTTTTATGGTGTAAAGTTGCTTTTGCCTGTTGATAGTGAGCTCCATATATTTCTTTTCATGAGGAGGAAGAGGCGTGGAAAAATGTTTTTATATGCAGCCATACATACAATACATGTACAACCTTGGCTTAAAATAGAAGTAGCCACATAAAGTGTCAGAAGCCTTGAAAGCAAATGATGTTATTGAGATATGCCTTACAGAGGGACAATCCACTGTGGCAGGGGGAATTAGGGAATAAGTATATTAAAATAAATGGCACTTTAAGATTTTAGAGACTGTATTTGAGCATAGGTACATAAAAACGTTGATGTTCATCATACATTAAAAGAGTATTAAGGAAAGCGTGGTGCTGAATGAATTATTATTGACATTTCCTATCATCACTGCATTACACATATGTTTAATTATCATGGCAAATGATAGCTACTCTTCGAGGTGGTAAATAGATTTGTCTTTTATACATGAAATGTTTCCTCAAGTAGAAAATACCATCTTCCCAGACAAAGCATTAATTTTGAGGTTGTTAATGTAAAGTAACAGTAATGTTAGGGAAAAAGAAAAATCACTGATGCTTGGAAAAATACATGTAAAATATGCAGCTTAATTAAATTCACAGAAGCAAAGGGCAAATCTCCAGGAACACAGATGTGTGAAGTGCTGCTTAAGAGCTGATGAGCTGTGCAGAGCCAAGGCGAAATGGAGG
>VZTM01009640.1:100185-116397 GCA_013400555.1 Jacana jacana | reverse complement strand
AAGCTGGTGAAAGGCCTGGAGAACAAGGCTTATGAGGATAGATTGAGGGAGTTGGGGTTGTTTAGTTTGAGGAAGAGGAGGCTGAGGGGAGACCACATCACTCTCTACAACTGCTTGAAAGGGCATTGTAGGGAGGTTGGTGCTGGTCTCTTCTCACGGGCAATGAGCGACAGAACAAGAGGGAATGGCTGCAAGCTGCAGCAGGGTAGGGTTAGGCTGGACATTAGGAAAAAGTTTTTCACAGAGAGAGTGGTCAGTCAGTGGAATGGGCTGCCCAGGGAGGTGGTGGAGTCCCCATCCCTGACTGTGTTTAAGAGTAGATTGGATGTGGTGTTGAGGGATCTAGTGTAGGGGAGAACTTGTAGAGTAGGGCTGATGGTTGGACTTGATGATCCCAAGGGTCTCTTCCAACCTAAATGATTCTATGATTCTATGATTGCTTTTGTTAGTCTCTTGGTGATGATCAGTAGAATTCTCCCATCTCTGATACCATACAAGAAATACTACTTGGTAGGGATTTACTGTTCCCTTTCAAAAATAGGCTGCGGCTATTGCCAAAATTCTCAAAACTGAAGATGTGTTTCTCTCCAGCAGCACTCGAGGGTAGTGTCAGCCCTTGCACCCACCGTGCTGAGACTACTCTACTCCTCACTCCTCTCAACTGCATGGCCAGGCCAGAGCTTTGAATGCTTATCAACAGTGCCAGAATAATTTGTAGGCAGTAAGCTCTAGGGTTTGGGGGTTCCTGCTAATGTTTCATTTTTTGTTTATTACATTCTCTTTTGTGCTGTAATTTTTATTATTTGTCTGGGTGTAGCTTGCTTTTTTCTTCAGTGGGTTTTTATTTTGTGTGTGTGTTTGGTTTGTAGGGGTTTTTTGGTGTTGTTTTTTTTTTTTAATGGAGAATATTTAGTTGGGTGTTGTCTTAACTTTCTTTTTAAGAATTCAATGGCTACCTTGACATCATTTTTGGAGTCTTTTCTCTGGTTCAAAGATTAATTTTTCTGAATGTTTTCTTCAACCTCCTAAGTTTCAAAAGTGTATTAAGACTTTGTAACCCCCAGTGAAGGATGCAGCAATTCTACTGCAGCAGGCAGTTTTGGTACTCGGTGTTCATTGCACCTCAGACATCACTTTGCATCTTTGTTTAGAAGAGGCTCAAATTTGTTCCTCCTGACAGCTCTTTGGAACCAGGCCTGAAGCAGTTTCACCTTGAAAGGAGAGATTCAACATCATTCTATTCAGTAACCCCTACATCTAATGTGATCCCTAGTAGCCCTTAGCCTTACCATCTCCAGCTCTTGTCAGTTATGGGAATTTTTTATTTTATTTTTTAACAAAAGGCTAAAATAACAAGCAACTCTACTAACTGTAGATAAATGGAATTAATCCTTCCCATCTCAAGAAAAGAATTTATTGCAATTATTTTCTTATGCCAAAGGCAAAGAGATTTTGGATGAGAGAAGACTGGATGTCTGTGTTTGCTGGTTCAAGATAATGTGCAAAACAGGATGGTACTGTCTCTTCAGTAGAGATACTGGCCCACATCTCTTGGTTTTCAGGACACTTAGTTTTATATCCTCTGTCTGTCAGAACTCACCTTGCAGTCTGTAACAATCTGGCTGTTATTTTTGTATGCTGCTGGGGCTGTTACATCCTTGTGTATGAAATGTCCCTTTAGTGTTGTAAAAAGAATTGCTGTTTTCCCTTTACTAGTTAAAGGCTTCCTGCAAACCAGTTTGGGATATTAGTATATATAAAAAGTCTCTAATAACCTCTATGGAAACCGTTAGAGAACAGCAGGACCATTCTGGACTTGGTTTCCAGCTATGCTTACCTTCTTCAAGCTGTGATCTGTACAGTGGATTTCTCCTGGTGTTTCCCCACGTCGTCTTCACTGTTGAACTCCTTTAGGTATCCTGAACCATGTAGCAGCCTTCCCCTGTGCTGAATCCCATGCTAAATTCCACATCCACTCCTTTTCAGGCATGTCTCCAGATTATGTGGATTCCTGACTGGTGTTTCATCAACGTACTAGTTACAGTCTCCCGGACAGTCTTCTCATCTGTAAGTTAATAAAATAACCCAAATCCTTATTTGAAAAACACCAGAACACCTCTTGACTTGAACCAAAGTCCATGTGGTAATCAAAGTATCTGAACTTCCTTGACTACGCAACTCGTCCTTCCATCAGAAAGGCATGTTGTTGCCTGGCTTTAATTATCTTAAATTTAATTATAATATATTTTCATTATGTAAAACTGGGATGGTAGTAAAGGACAGAAGTACAGTTGGAAAGACAGACTTTTCTAAGGAAAATGGACAATGAAGAACACTATAAGAATGGGAAAAAACCTAATGTTAATCTTAAATCTAGAATGGGATTGGCATTTGTCTGCTATCGTATAAGGAGTCAATTGTGCTTAAAGTTGTTATCAGGGGCAAGAATTGAACTAGATTTAAGATGGAGCTTGATTAGTTTAGGTCATGAATAGGATTATACAGTGTTGTCCTCTGCATTGCATAGGATTAGGTATATGGTTTAAGGATGCTGTATCCTACCCAAATTGCAGTTTAGCCACTCAAAAAATATACATCTCAGATAGTCAAACCTATTTCTTTTCCCAGTCTGTGTAACACTATA
The DNA here is from genome assembly GCA_013400555.1 of Jacana jacana. Taxonomy (NCBI): domain Eukaryota; kingdom Metazoa; phylum Chordata; class Aves; order Charadriiformes; family Jacanidae; genus Jacana; species Jacana jacana. Next base: position 113,753 of record VZTM01009640.1, on the reverse strand, counting down.
TGTATAAATACATTAGGATTTTCCCTGCCTAGCTGAGACATTTAACTTGAGTCACCTACACGTGCTTAATTTATCTAGATACCTGGACAGCCTCAACTCTCTGTCATTCCCAGGAGAAGCTTGAAAGGGTGAGCTGAGGTTTAGGTCTATGACTGGTCTCAAGTGAGAGTGGTCATTACTGTCCCTGACTGATAGAGCATTTGTTTGGTTATGCCATATTAGATCACTGAGAAATATGGGTGCAGCTCTCAAGGTTATTTATACCTGTGTTTTCCACCTTCTAGGGGAGAAAGGACTAGACACTTTTAACTAATCACAATATATATTTTTTTTTAATGCCTTTTTTTTTTTTTATTTCTGGGATTAAGGTTGTGGAATTGAGTTCTGCCACTTGCAGCTAATATCTCAATTTCTGGATAATATTTGTCTTCCTTATTTGCTTGCTCAGTTTCAAGTGCTTTCACACAAAATGTTCTGTGGCTTAATGCTTTTGATTACTGCAGTAAGGGAGGCATAAATTCATTCCTCCTCTTAATCTGCCTTCTATCCTTTAATCAGTATTTCCATTTCTTGAGTGAGTACTCCAAACAGCAGGCTGTTGTCAGGAGGCAAGAACCATCCTCTGGTGTCTGTACTTCACAGAAAGCAGAAAATCTGGAATACATGGAGACCTTTTAGATTTCCTGATCGTTCCTTGGCAGGAAAAAAAAAAAAAGTAATGAACTGGATTGCTCTTTATTGGCTCTTTATAGGATTTCTGTGCATTCTGTGGAAATGCAGACATTTGGCTATGTATGTGATTTCCCATTGCTGACCTCAGAGATTGCTAAAGTGACTATGTTGCTGTCTTCCCTGCCATGCCCATCTCCTCGCTTTTGCTTTACTTGAAACCAATATTTTGATGACAGCACCAATATTTGGTATTCTGAATTTTATACAGTTTTATTCCAATACCGTGTCCTAAATTCTCTGAATACCTACAGTTAAAAGATCTTAAATGTGGAAGGAATTACTGAAAATATCGAGTTCCTTGGTTCTTATGTTGCTTACCTCTGAGGCAAATGGGTATCTTTAATACAGGATAATTATGTGTACTAGTTCAAAGTCTGACAATTCCAAGCTATCTCTTCAGAGCTCTCTGTGGAGACAGCAGAAGATAATCTCATTTCTTCATCCCTGTTCAGTCAGTATCTACCCTTTGCTGAATACTTGTAACAGAGAAGGAGCCAACTTTATTAACTCCCTTACTAAGTCAGCCCTTCTTGGCTGGCTGGGCTAATCTTTTTGCTGTAGAGAATCAACAGATTCACCTTCTTTTCCTTTTCATGTCTGTAATCCCTTCACACAAAGGAGCCAGCCGAGATCTATGTTTACTTGGTGTTTCCCTTATCGCAAAATGTATTATGGTTGTTACATGTAATGGTCCTAAGGGTCATGGACGTTTTCCCTGAAGATGGAGAACACCTTATTTTCCTTGATAAACACATACACGCAGGGGTTTTTGGTCATAGTGAGTTAATGTTTCCATAAGCCTTGTGAATGTATCTTTATGGTCTCTTTATTGAGAAGCCTGATATAAGAAGAATGCACAAATGAAAATGGTCTTCTGACTCCATGAAGTTAAGTTTCTTTGCAAAGCTTCCAAATATGAATAGTTTGTCTCTGCTTGAAACTGAGGTGGCATCTCCACTATAGTTTAGTGACTGTTAGTTTTCCCATGGGTTTTATATTTCCAAGCCCAAATCAGAAAGTACGAGAATGTGTGAACCTGAAAATATTTCATGTTTGTGCCTCCAGTTATCTAAGCCAGTAGCTTTAAAGAATTGTTACTTGAAACATAGCACAAAACCAAGTTATTTTAAAAATCAAGTTTCCAAACCTTGGGTCAAGAAAAGGAGATTAATTGTTTGTCTTGATTCCTACTTCATCCCAATAATTTCAAAACTGCTCTCTGATTGAGCCACATTTCATAGGGGAACAGATATTTGAAAGATTGTTGAACTCCTACATATATGAAAATGTATGTCTTTGTAAACATTATGGGCAATGGAAAGGTGGTGTTAGTTTACATGTAAATAGATACAGGAAACCAGAGAGGAAAGGCATCTTGCAGATATGCCAATTATGGGAACAGCTTTATTTAACGCTCACACTGAATACCATGATACACAAGCATTGAGAAGACTAGCTTTAATTAGTCCCAGTGTTCAAAAAAAATTAATATTAACTTCTCTCTACCATATTTGCTACTTTCCTGGCAAGAATATCTTTCAAACTCAGACAAGGACAATGAAGGTAAATCGTGGTTAGAATTAATTCTAGTATTTAAATTTAGTGAAAAATACATATGTAAATATAAGATCTTAAATGCTGCTTATGGAATTATGAGGAAATCAAATTTTATCTGGAAAATAAATTTTTCTTAATGATATATTTTAAGGTGCTTAAATTATGACTTGCAGAAATTATGTAATAATTTATTAAAATTTAACAAGTTTTAAAAGTTTCATGCAGGTACTCTCTAATTCCCACACAAATTTGCTAAATGAGTACTGATTCTTTTATAGGCCAAAGGATGCAGCCTTAGTTATCTTCATCGGAGTGTTATAACAGAAAGGCAAATAGCATCACATTTCTTGTTAATGAATATTGCCTTAAGCAGTTTCTTTGATTTTCTGTAAAAGATTATTTATTCTTTGGAAGAAGTATAAATCAGGCTAATAAAAAAACCTTTCCCATTTTAACTTCTGCATGTGGTCCTGCAAAGAATCTCATTTAACTTAGAACAGCTACTTAAAGGACCAAGAGTTTGAGAGTCTGAACCCCAGACTTCAGCCTTTGAAGGGCATACAAACTAGAAATCCAATTAGGACAAAAAATGCACCAAATTTGCAAATTTCAGTGTATACAGGTGTGAACTTAGAGTCTGTGACCGCAGTAAATAATGGTGTAACTGAAAGAATTAATAGAAACATAGAATGGTTTGGATTGAAAGGGACCTTAAAAATCACCTAGTCCAACCACCCTTCCATGGGCAGCGACATCTTCCACTAAACCAGGTTACTCAGAGCCCTGTCCAACCTGGCCTTGAGCATTTCCATTGAAAGGATATCCACGGCTTCTCTCTATAACCTGTTCCAGTGTCTCACCACCCTCACAGTAAAGAATTTCTTCCTAATTTCCAGTCTAAACATACTCGCTTTTATAGAATAGTTTGCATTGGAAAGAACCAAGAACCTTTAAAGGTTATTGACTACAACCCTCCTGCAGTGAGCATGGACATCTTTTTTACTCAGAGCCCCGTCCAACCTCACCTTGAATGTTTCCAGGGATGGGACATCTAACACCTCACAGGGAAACCTGTTCCAATTGTCGCTTGTCCTGTTACTACAGGCCCTAGTAAAAAAATATGCCTCTATCCTTCTTAGAAGCCTCTTTACATACTGAGAGGTTGCTATAAGGTCTCCCTGGAGCCTTCTCTTATCCAGGCTGAATAACTCCAGCTCTTNCTGTACTTGGCACTGGTGAGGCCTCAAGTCCTGTGGGGAGATTTGGGCCCCTCACTTTACGGATATTGAAGTGCTGGAACATGTCCAGAGGAAAGCCACCAAGCTGGTGAGTGTTCTGGAGAACAAGTCCTGTGAGGAGAGGCTTAGGGAACTGGGTATGTTTAGTTTGGAGAAAAGGAGGCTGAGGAGAGACCTCCTTGCCCTCCTGAAAGGCGGTTGTAGAGAGGTGGGTGCAGGCCTCTTCCNTGGTTTTCTGAGCTGTGAGCACACATCACTGGCTAAACACCATCCTGACATTTAGACTTGTTTAGGTATGGTATTATAACACAAGACCTNTGAAGTTGTGGTAGGGGAGGTTTAGGTCAGATATGAGGAAGAATTACTTTACTGAAAGAGTGGTCAGGCACTGGAATGGCCTGCCCAGGGAGATGGTTGAGTCACCTTTCCTGGAGGTATTTAAGAAACGTGCAGAAGTGGTGCTTCAGGACACGCTCTAGTGGCTGAGATTGTAGGGTGTTTGTTGTGTTTTTTGTCTATGGTTGGTGATCTCAGAGGCCCTTTCCAACCATGGAAAGTCTGTGATTGTGATATGCGTCCAGTGCTGTTTTCACTTTTGGATACCCCATTGCTAGAATAATACTGCTAAATTAAATGCTACCTGAGTGACAGTAATAAACTTTACTGAAATTAGTGATGCTTTACCCTTTTTTTTTTTTAACCAAAAATGTGTAACTTGGTAGAATTGCTAGAAGAGAAGGGGCATGACATTTATAAATACCTGATGGTTACAAACAAGAAATAAGAACTAATATGTGTAATCTGAAAGTACGGGAGAACAAAACCAAGAGGGCAGGAGGGACCGTTGGTACATGTGTATGAGATGTAGTTGGTTGTAGAAGAGTTTACACATGAAATCACTGGAAACTCCCTACCTAAAATGATGAAAATTGAATGGAAAAATACTGGAAAAATTCTTGTCCCAAACAGCACTGCATTGGATCGAAAACAGTCACATCCAAGTCCTTTACTTAACAAATCTTTTATTTACTTCAGTGGGGTGTTTTGACATTATGCTGAATGAATGATGAAATGATGAGTTTCTATCCTTCAGCAATATAAATCATCAGTGTTTCTGGATTGTTGAATATTTAATAACATTTCTGTTCAAAAGTAAACAACTTCTCTGTGAATGTTAATCCCTTTTTCCCACAGCACATCTGTTCAAACATGTTAAGAAGCATAAATGGTAACAGATAGGGCAAAATGTTGTTTATGCACACTCACATTTTTTGCAACAAATCCTCTTCTAAGGAATTTTATTGTTTGCGAGGGGGAAAAAATCATCTACAAAGAAGCTCAGCTAGCACTAATAAGGTGATTATTACACATCTGTACATCCCACTTGATAGTTGGTATATCTGAATTCTTCTCTTAAAACTGTGAAAAAGAAAATCAAACTAAAAATCCATCCCGCATGGGTTTGGTGTCAAAGCATAAAATGCATTTAAGCATTTGGGATCACAGCATAAAGTGCAGTGAAACTTTCATCTTTTAAATATATGGCTTATCTCTCTCTGGCTCTTGAAGTGCTAACATAATTTCTTCAAATTTCTAGTTTTGAGGCATGAAGAGTTTCTGATAGCCATTGCCGATGCCTGTTACTTAGTTTAGTGAGTACTAATTAGTCTAGTGTGTATCACTGGTGGATTAATATACAGGAGCTGCCTAAGTAGCTTCTGCACTGCATGAGGTTTCTGAGTCACAGTCTTCTCTACATTGGCCTTACTCTGCTGTAGATTCCCGACATTGTTTATTATTTCATTAGCATCCAGTTTCCTTCTTGGATTTAGCAGCAAGGTCAACATGATGAAAGGCTCAGGCAGTGGTATTCCCCTTCCTTCCTTTCCTCACCCATGCACAGCCACTCATTTCTTTCATTTTTGGCACATCATAATTTAATATTTACCCGTTGTAGCTCGATACCAACGGAATTATTATTTCTTAATCACTTTGCCTCCAGGGTGTTCTCCACTTCTGTCAGGGGAAAAAGGGCAGGCTTTGGCCACCGGGGGTGAGCGCTTCTGTGTTTCCTTTGTAAGGCCAGCTCTGTTGTTAAGGCAGGGCGCTGTGCCTTGAATTCCAATTGCCCTGTGCGAGGGCCAGCCTGTGTCGAAGCAGCCGGGCGCGGGAGGTGTTGGCTGTCATTAATGGTGCTGCAGCCCCAGGGCTCCCTCGGCGTGGGGAGTTCTGGAAGTTGGCGATACACTGCTGATGGGGAGCTAGCAGTCCAGTGCTGTAGCCAGGGTGTGGGACACCTTGTCTTCCCAGTACCCAAACAAGTCACTTTTCTTAGCAGCTGGGGAGTTCAGGTACCTTTTCCTTAAATATTTATCATTCGCTACCACAAAATACTGACCATTCAAAAGCAGTTTCTTGTATCCGTGCAACAGGAGGGTGTTGGCTCTCGGTTTAGATGCATTTGGTGAACTTTACAAAATTGTTATAAAATTGATGTGCATTCAGTAGGTCTTACGCTGAACCAGTAAAGGAGTATGTAACAAAGGTAACTGTTAATATATAGAACATACATTTTCAAAGGAAATGATAGAAAATTTTCAAAGGTACTATGTTACGATGGATATGCTAAAACCACAGAAACCCTACCCTTAGTTCTGGTACTAAGGTTTGATTTTAAAATAACACTGGATTAGTTATCTGTCTCTGTCAAGACTATAATAAAGAGCTTTTGTTGCAATCCTTCATAGGCCTTTTGTGTTATACACCATACGTAGAAACTGTTAGTAGGAAGACTAGATTAATGCTGAGAGAAAAAATGTCATCAGATAAAGCATAGGTCTCAAAAAGCAATTTCAAATCACATGGTATGTTAATACATTTTCAGCCTTTGGGGAACAGAGGAAAACTTGTAATCAAAAATTAATTTTTGCATTCTTGGCTGTGCCTAAATTAGAACCCAGGATACTTCCAGAATTGGTTTTAATCAAATGACCTGACAGGAGCTCACTAGGAGAAAACTAATGAGTACAGCATAATCTAAATAATATTTAGTGACTGTAATAAGAAATTTTGCACCTATTTTTTCAAATCTTGCATGTAATAATTATTTGTATTGAGAGGTAGGTGGTTTTGTGTGTACCTGTATATAATGCAAATACATGTTACATTTTTGAAACTAACTTCTTCAGAAAGCTTAATAGAAATACAAGAGGAAGGAGTTGCTGGTTTGTGGGGTTTTTTCCTAAAACTAATTGTAACAATAAAAAGCAGTGTCGTTCCACATGATTTAAATACTTCCCCATTAATATATGGATACATATGATTAATTTCATTAATTACTCTTGTTTGTTTGTAGTTATGGTATCATTAGGGCTTGTGTCTGTTTGGGGACAGTGATTCTCATCTTTTCTGTGCACTATTCACAAGATTGGTTTTGTAAGTCTTCACTGTAATTTAATACTGTAGTTTCAACGTTGGAAGAAAAGAATTGGTGATTAGTATTTTGTGCCTTTAAGAGTTGTATTTGGATTTAAAGAATACAATTAATTTTTGTTCAGTTTCTGGTTGTTTACTGTTTTGTAAATTTAAAATCCTTTTTTCTATTTTTGTGAACTTAAAATACCACAGTTCATGAAGGGATGGACCATTGTATATGTAACAAATGTTATAGTTTAAAGATACTCAGAAGTAAAATTGGAAGAAGAAAACCACCAAATACCTATTAATTCTAATCTAACATCTGGAAATCTTTAGTGTTGTTATTTTGATTTTTAATTATACTTAGGGATTATTTTTTTTTTAATCAGAAAATTTATTCTTCATATGTCCTGCATATTTTATGTTAAGTGTATTTTGGAAGTAAGCTGTTATACCAAAGAAAGTTCACTATTTCTTTTTCCTTTCCGTTTTTGCTTCAAATATTTAGCGTGAAGGAAGCTTGTATGTCTAAACGTTTCTCGCTGTAACATGCTTAACAATGTCACATCACACTTAGTTCACTGAATTTTATCTGTGAGCCAGAAATGCAACTGGCTCAGTGCCCTACTGCCCCCCTGGCAGTCCTACTCCTCAGGGTAGGGAGGGTTGAACCTGAGGGGTTTTTATTTTTTTTTTTCCCCAAGAGTGATTTGATTTTTGTTAAGACAGAAATGTTTTTACAGGGATTAGCAAACCACATCAAATACCTGCACTTATGGTGGCCGGATATTTTTTATTTTTGCTGCAGATTTATTAAATTTGATATCACCAACTTACATTGAAAAGACACCGTAGTAAGATAGAAACTGTTGGTAGCGGGGAAGAATGAAGGAAACAGTGTGGTGAAAAGAATCGATCCTTAACAGTTTGACTAATCAGTAGGTACCTGTTTATATTCCAGAAAGCCAGAGGTGAAAACAAAGGAAAAAACTTCAGTTATGTGAAATCAAGCTGAGCTTAGAAAGAAACTGTCTAAAAAAGCCACAGTTTGTAAGCTGCTGTGCTCTGAATTGTTAGTGTTTGAATTCCACTTTATTAATAGGAATTCTGCTTAACAAAAGTGAACAGGATTTGCAAAGTCCTCATGCTGTTTAAGCCTATTGTATTTTGCACCTGTATTGGGGCAAAAGAAGCCAATATTGGGCTGACTATTCTCTCTTTGTAGTCCTTGTAGCTAGGAAACCTTATGTTTTTGCTCTGTACACATGATCAGAGTGAAATCTTTCATGAGGGCTTGAGGGGAGGAGAGGACTCTGTAAACGATGGTGACAGCCTCTGTCATCTACGCACTGGGATGAATTGGCCAGTGACAGCGGAAACAAAACACAGGTTGGGGGAGTTTCAGATGAGCATGTGAGGACCCCGAGAAAGCCCAGACCCATGCAACAGGTTGTAGCTATAGTCAAACAAGATTTTCCCCAGCAAAACTGGAAGTGGTACAAACGCCCCGAGGGCTGGACACACTCAATAGGAAGTGTTTGTCATGTGCTATGATGCTATATTTTGTTACGTAGCTCAATGCCTTGACCCAGATTGCAGTGGTTCACTCCCTGAAAATAGGCTGTTGCCTCCTCTAAAACTTGAGGTAGACCCTGTAGCTAAGGATCGGTACCTCAGCTTTCTCCCCTGAACACTGTCGCTGTTTCTGTACATGAAGTTGCTCTTGCTGCATCGATACTAGGTGGGTTGTGTATCGCAGCATTGTCCATATTGAGAGTTTTGCTGTCACTGCCATCATCAGAATCATCTCGGTAACTATTTAAGATTTTTTTGAAAAGCTAATTTATCAAGGGAAAAGCTCTTAAAAGTCAGCCTACAAATAATTAATTGCTCCATTTCTCCCCAACCCTAACTTGCCAAAATTGCCTTCATTTTTACTATACTATTTCATGATAGTCACAGGCAATAAAGGACTGAAAATACAATTTGTTTTTCCAGTGTAAAAAAAAGAAATGAATTGCCATTTTTCATTTGTTAAGCTAAATAAAGGTGAAACTAGGAAATTTTGGCAAGGAAGTGTAGATGTAGCTCTGGATTGAGTCTACAATCAACCCCATAATTTTCAGATGTTTTTTCCATGTGCTTTAGAGCTGAGTGTGGCTGTGTGTGTGCAGGTGTGCGTGCACACATGGGGAGAGATTAGAGTCTTACGATAAGCATCGGGGAGAAAATTGCCCGAATGGTAGTAGCTAATAAGTAATTTTGAGCAGCATCTGTAATTACGCCTTGGAGATTGAGTAGAACTCAAGTCCTACCCATTTCTGTTACTGCGTTGTCTGTTTCCTGCTTATCTGACATGACAGATGTAGAGGTGCATTTTAAATACGTTTTATAAGAGTCTCTTCACCATTATCTTGCTAATCAAATGCTTTCCTATACAGCCTCACTGAGACAGAAAATTCAGTGGCCATTGACACGTTAATCCATCCCTGTATAATTTCATCTTCAGCAGCAAAGCATTTAGAGACTGTGTTAGAGACTGTTACTGGTATTATTTCAGGAAAAGTATTTTTTTATATTTGTGACTGCAAGTAAAATAAGAACTATTTTATTAATGACTCGGTGGTTTAATATTTTTTGATATGTATGCTCTAGTTCCTTTATGTATGCTATACAGGCATTGTTCTTACATTGTCTGTTCAAAAGAACTGTTACTCGTTCAGTCAAGCTAATAGAGGAGGTCACAACCTGTAAACGAGTCCTTTCACTCTCATTCCTAAACAGTGCTGATGCCAACATCATCATCCTTACTTTATAGTAATGGACTTTGCATTTCTTTTCTGTGACTGCTTTTTAGTTACAGTAGGGTCATCTTCTCCTAAGCTTGCAGTGTTAAAAATTTTTGAGAGGTAGTTTCAGAAGACTGAGATTTGAGGGAGGTATTCTAAGGAGGTCTTTCATTCTGTGACATGGTTCATAACAGAAAGGATTGCAAAACTGTAATTTTCACACATTTCTGTTGAATTGTCAATTTAAGATGTCAGTTGTCAACTTGTCAGTTCCAAGATGTATCCTCGAAGGATGTTAATTGCCTTTAGAGTTTTAAAATCGTTATGTTGACTCAGCAGTAGGTGGTAGTGGCCGAGTTTCTTGAAGGAGACCTTACTGTTGGCGTCTGTTGTTTCTCAAGCTTTTACCTGGACCTTGATGGGTGCAGTGAGAGCTGCAGAGAAGCAAGCTGCCTGAAGTCTTTGCACGTTTGCCTTTTCATAGTAGAGGTGTGTATTAGATCTTCATCTTTGGATTTTCTGCAACTAGTATAACATGATGTCTTGTAGTATAATTTGACAAGAGAATTAGCTTGTTTTATTCATCGGTACAATGCTGATTTTATCAGATTCATTAATGCATTTGAGGATTATTATTAGCTACTTTCATTCTGCCCCGAAGTCTGTGTAGTGCAGATGCAGTTAGTACATGATTATGTAAGCAAATCTAAAAACCATTGTATAGTCTATTTCTGTTTTTGAGGGTAGGTGGGGGAAGTGTTAAATTGATTGTTGCATTTCAAACAGTGGTCTGTTCTGCCAGCAGCGAGAATGTGATCAATTAAATGAGGCACAGAAAAGGCATTGCTTTTGCACATCGTTAAAGGAAAAGTACAAGAAGCGTGGTAATATTAAGACATAAAGATATGCTACAGAAGGGGTAGGAATTAAATTTAACCAAGCGAGGACATTCAGTGCTGCGTTATTGGTATATTATATAAAAAATAGAGATTAATGCCTTTTATTAATGCTAAGAAAATTATGTCAAGTTTAGTAAGGATGAAATGTAGCCTAATGACAAGTAAGCTTTCATTAAAAAAGACACATGATAGTGTAATTTTGTTAGTCTTCTGAAAGGCAAACTGAAGTATAGTTAACCTGCCCAGCAGTTTAGTTGGGAATTTAATTATCTTGTTTTCCCCACTTTAATGTTGTGCTTTCATTCCTACTTGTCTTACTGCACTTGATAGAAAAGCTGGATTATTACTGTGACAACTGACATTCAAATTTTCCACACACTTCAAGTAATACTTCTCCTTACACCCTGCACTTCTGAGATGTTTCTACAGGAGTGTGTAGAAGTAGCCGTTTCCTCCACCGCGGCTCCCCAGGGCTGTCGCTGGGTGAAAGCATCCTGGTGGGAGGCGTAGGAGCAGTGCTGCTCCTGCAGGTGCTGCCGTGTGGGCACGGAGACTGGTGTCCTGAGAGCAGGTTTCCCAGCTGGTACCAGCAGCGTTGGAGAAGCAGGAGACAGAGATAGAAGAGCATCACTAGTAAGGCCCCGAGTAGCCGAAGGAGGCTGTGCAGCATGCTAAACAACTTGCCTTTTGAAAAGAACTGAGTCAAATCTCATTAAGGCTAGTCTCCTAAAAAGATAATAATTAACTTTCATTAGTGCTGTCGTTGAGCAGTTCTTTAAGTAATAGGGATTAATTGAAAAAGTAACTGGAGTGCTTTACCTGATTTGTAAAGCATCATGTATCAAAGCATGAGAGATTGATAAAAACATGAGGTATTCAGTATGTACACACATTCATATTCGGTTCTCATGCGTGTAGGGGATGAGGTTGTGCCAGCCATTGTGCAACTGAAGTAGCAGAGGGGTTTATAAAGAAGATTAGAGTTGGCTTCTTGAGTGGATTCAGAGTGCTTCAAAGGGTGCGTAGGAATTGAGGGAGAAGAGTTTTCAATAGTGGCTCTGCAGAAGAGAACTGCATCTCTTTGTAAAGAGGAGTTTCAGTTTAAGACCACTATAGAGTAAAGCACTTCCAGTTAATTTGAGTGTGAACTAGTGCTGCTTCTTAAGAATTGCCTTAAAGGTTTGTATGGGACAGTAGGGAAGAAGGCTTGTATGGGACTGAGAAGAGACTTGTGTTTGTAGGTTGCCTTCCCTTCCCCTGGGTTGAGCTGGGGAGCGGTGGGACAAAAGGAAGGGGGAGCTCTGAGTCTGTGTGACGGGACAACCGTGAGCCTCTGAGGAGGTATCACGTAACCTTCCTTTCTGCCTAGGGAACCTCTCAGGCACTGGCAAGCTGCTTCTCTCTTCTGCCTGCTTAGGGTTACGAGCAGTTTCCAGGGCTGATTTGGGAACAACATGGTAACAGGATTTTAAGATGTAGAACTGGATTTTTCCTTTGGTGCCCAAGTGGCTTGGGTACTCTATGGTTTGCCAGCAGGGGGTTGAGGGAGGGTGTATGTTTTTTGCTTTTATCCTAAACGATATACTGGATTGTGACAGTGCCTTGGTTTTGGTTATTCTTTTTTCCTCTTCCACAGCTTATAAAGCTGCATAGTAAATACAGCGAGTTCAATATTTTTCAGCTTCCTTGGTAAGAACTGCATTAGGAAAGACCTTTTATAGGAGAGAAGAAATTGTTTGGGTACCTAAAGTCCAGTTTGCTGTTACACACCCATTTCAGGAGTGAGGGCTCCCTGTGCTGGGTTCACTAAATACGATTGGGGAGGAATCATCAGGATCTTCTACTGGTTGCAACAAACTGCAGAGAATATGTGGTCTGTGGTGGACAAATTACTGGCAGGTATTTTTGTCGTGTACTGTGTCCTGTGGCAATGAGTTCCACAATTTATTAAGTATTGCGTGAAATGCCTTTTAAATTTTTTTTTTTAAGCATGTTTGAGTGATATTTTGCTTCGTTGCCTCCTTGTTCTTGTTTCTGTGGGAAATGGGGAAATACTCTCTGTTTGGGCCTTGCATAGTTTTTAAACAGGATGCATAATTTGGAAGGTGTCAGTTTTATCTTCTGTTGTTTGTTTCCCTTCCAAGTTTATTCTTGTTTTAAAACTATACCTTTTACCATACTTACCATTCCCTTTACTATCTTCTTTTGTTATACTGATATCTTCGTGTAGGACAATCACAGCTGTGTTATTCCAATACTAGAAAATTGTATTTGTGGTGTTTTGGGGGAAAAAAGGTCAAAAAGTAGATTTCCTGAAAATGCTAGAAGTTAATGAAAGAAAATTTCTTATCTCTTAGACTTCTGTTCAGGTTTTGAGTTTTATGTTTTGAGGTCCAGGGAGTTTGGGCTTAGTCTCTGTTTATGCAGTGTCTTTTTTGTGTCTGTTGGAGAAAATGTTTTGTTCAATACTGTATCTTTTCAGCTGTTCTGTTAAGTTTTCTATCTTTGAGAAAAGTCAGACTGGTAAAGGGTAGTACATGATGAAACACTGGTACTTGAAATCTCGTTAGCAGTTGGCTGTAATTACTTGTAAGAGTATTTTTTTAAATTGCTGTTACACACAGTTTTCTAAGGAATCTGTCACTTGGGCATCAGAGGCTTTACAATCCATATGTGGTATAAATTGGGCAAGTTTTTTCATGAGTAGTATAAAATCAAAGAGGGAGAGTAGTGTCACTTACTAACATCTTTATTATATAAAAGAGCAAGTGCACTTGCCATCAACTGCTTTTATGCCCGTTATTTACAGATACTTTTTTTAATCTTTATAACCCAGATATAGATGAGATAGAAAGAAATAAGGACTCTTTCGTTTTATTTTATACCTAGATTTTTTAGTTTTCTGTTAAAGCATTCCTTTATGTATTTGTTTGGAC
>VZTM01009640.1:21006-99713 GCA_013400555.1 Jacana jacana | reverse complement strand
AGCAGTTTCCAGGGCTGATTTGGGAACAACATGGTAACAGGATTTTAAGATGTAGAACTGGATTTTTCCTTTGGTGCCCAAGTGGCTTGGGTACTCTATGGTTTGCCAGCAGGGGGTTGAGGGAGGGTGTATGTTTTTTGCTTTTATCCTAAATGATATACTGGATTGTGACAGTGCCTTGGTTTTGGTTATTCTTTTTTCCTCTTCCACAGCTTATAAAGCTGCATAGTAAATACAGCGAGTTCAATATTTTTCAGCTTCCTTGGTAAGAACTGCATTAGGAAAGACCTTTTATAGGAGAGAAGAAATTGTTTGGGTACCTAAAGTCCAGTTTGCTGTTACACACCCATTTCAGGAGTGAGGGCTCCCTGTGCTGGGTTCACTAAATACGATTGGGGAGGAATCATCAGGATCTTCTACTGGTTGCAACAAACTGCAGAGAATATGTGGTCTGTGGTGGACAAATTACTGGCAGGTATTTTTGTCGTGTACTGTGTCCTGTGGCAATGAGTTCCACAATTTATTAAGTATTGCGTGAAATGCCTTTTAAATTTTTTTTTTTAAGCATGTTTGAGTGATATTTTGCTTCGTTGCCTCCTTGTTCTTGTTTCTGTGGGAAATGGGGAAATACTCTCTGTTTGGGCCTTGCATAGTTTTTAAACAGGATGCATAATTTGGAAGGTGTCAGTTTTATCTTCTGTTGTTTGTTTCCCTTCCAAGTTTATTCTTGTTTTAAAACTATACCTTTTACCATACTTACTATTCCCTTTACTGTCTTCTTCTTTTGTTATACTGATATCTTTGTGTAGGACAATCACAGCTGTGTTATTCCAATACTAGAAAATTGTATTTGTGGTGTTTTGGGGGAAAAAAGGTCAAAAAGTAGATTTCCTGAAAATGCTAGAAGTTAATGAAAGAAAATTTCTTATCTCTTAGACTTCTGTTCAGGTTTGGAGTTTTATGTTTTGAGGTCCAGGGAGTTTGGGCTTAGTCTCTGTTTATGCAGTGTCTTTTTTGTGTCTGTTGGAGAAAATGTTTTGTTCAATACTGTATCTTTTCAGCTGTTCTGTTAAGTTTTCTATCTTTGAGAAAAGTCAGACTGGTAAAGGGTAGTACATGATGAAACACTGGTACTTGAAATCTCGTTAGCAGTTGGCTGTAATTACTTGTAAGAGTATTTTTTTAAATTGCTGTTACACACAGTTTTCTAAGGAATCTGTCACTTGGGCATCAGAGGCTTTACAATCCATATGTGGTATAAATTGGGCAAGTTTTTTCATGAGTAGTATAAAATCAAAGAGGGAGAGTAGTGTCACTTACTAACATCTTTATTATATAAAAGAGCAAGTGCACTTGCCATCAACTGCTTTTATGCCCGTTATTTACAGATACTTTTTTTAATCTTTATAACCCAGATATAGATGAGATAGAAAGAAATAAGGACTCTTTCGTTTTATTTTATACCTAGATTTTTTAGTTTTCTGTTAAAGCATTCCTTTATGTATTTGTTTGGACCTCTTTTTAAGACTTGCCTACTGTGCTGTTTATACAACAGTATCATTAAAGCAGTAATCAAGAAAGGTCTTAACTCTGGGATTAATATTTAATTGCTTCTGTAAAGCATTGCTCAAGTATCGTTTGTTGTGTTTCTTTTACAGTGACAGAGTGCTTTCTTTATTTTCTGTTGGAGAACCACGATAATGAGCATGTAGTTAAGGGTTTCTTCAGGGCCTTGTCACTGGGGGTGGAGGGGTTGCATGCTCCCAAGACAGCAGAAGTTCTGCTGGTGGGGCCCATTTGATCTCCTCTGCTTCATGCTACACCTGTGTCTTGTACCAGGAAATATAAAGTCTCACTTTAGCCATAAACACTTTACCAATTGCTTCTGAGACAGGGTTCAGATTTACTTTTTATTTCAATTAGCTTTATGTAGCAGCTAGTTTTTAGCTATGTATTTAGGGAATAGAAGGATTTGGGATATTCCTAGGAATCAAAAATACAAATCTGTTCTTATAATTGACCCCTGCCCCATGCATACTTCCATAGTTTTTCCTGTTGATACTAAAAGAAACTAAATCACAAAATTTTAAGAACCGTATAACGTTTCCCTTAAGCCAGTGACTAGAAAAATGATTTTCATTGGGTTTTATCCCTCAAAAGCATAAAGTATTTTTGATCATTCTCTCAAGAAAATAAGGCCAGTAGGCATGGTGTTAAAATGCAACGAGTGAAGTCTAATCAGATCCTGGAAACCCAGAGGTGTTTCTCAGGTAGACTTAGGGATCCTGTCAGGGTCCCTCGGCCACAAGCCCTGGCTTCAGTGAAAGAGTATACTCCCAGGAAAAGTGGCAAGGAGAAATCGAAGCAGTCTGTGAGAGGAAGATACCCTGTTACAGGCTCTTTGACTCTTTTTATTCCCCTCATGCCATTCTAGGTCAGTAAAATTTCAGCTCTAGCACCGAGGTCTTATTTATTCTTATCAAAAACATCTCTCTATATCAAGCAAGTAAAGATAACAGCAGGTAAATATATACTGTTGGGAAGATTCTGTGGAACAACATGAAACCCTAACTGCGTTCTGGGAACACTTTGGGATAAAGCTTCGAAACAGAGGAAAGATGGAGCTGTGGATGGGTGTCCAGTTGAGGGTCTAGGACTGCAGGTTAAGTTGTGGAAAACCTGCCTGCCTTGCTTGGAGAAGGGGTCTTCTGCAGTGGGGATCTCTCCTGCGATGGAATAGGAGACTAAGTTATTACAAGATTAAGTGTATCCATTCTCTGCCTATCAAATGGGAGTTTTGCATTGCTCATTTGGAGTTTTACATGACAGATGATGGAAAAGTACAGAATTTTAGGGAATCTATTTTTCATGAAGAAAAGTTTTAGTAGACAGTTCTTAATAAGCAGCACTAATAAGATGAGAGGCATAACTTGCCCCCTGGGAAACTCCTTCCTATCAGTGCCGTAGGTGCAGAAAATTAGAAGCCTGGGATTCACAGCCTGAGATGATTCTTAAACTGCAGAACTAGTAAAGACTCTTGATTAATTAAGATATGTAGATTTGGGAAGGTGTGGAGGGATAGGATTTCTGAGTCATGCAGGACTTTGCCCTACAAGTTTAGTGAGGACACTTGTGTTTGGACGATGCGTCCTTAGCTGAATTTACTGCCAGTAGCAGTGTAGGGGAAGGGAAACATCTTCTCCTTTTTTACCTTGACTAGGTGTGATTTCATAGAATCATAGAATCATTTAGGTTGGAAGAGACCCTTGGGATCATCGAGTCCAACCATCAGCACTACTCTACAAAGTTCTCCCATACACCATATCCCTCAACACCACATCTAATTGACTCTGAAACACGTTTAGGGATGGTGACTCCACCACCTCCCAGGGCAGCTGATTTCAGTGTCTGACCACTCTTTCTGTGAAAAATTCTTTTCCTAATGTTCAGCCTAAGCCATTGAGAAGTGATGTTTAGACTGGAAGGATGACTCCTGCTAGTAAGATGATGTTGCATAATGAATGGATCATATCTGCCTTTCAGGTGGAATAGGCAACTGGTTTGACTTTGACCTCATAAAAAAGGGCATTTGTTGTTGGGCTTTGACTGGCCTGAATAAGGAAGTAGTCCATCAAGAAGGAAATAATTCTTCAGTGGTTTTGTACTGCAAAGACTTTCCTGTCTTTTTTTTCAGGGGGGAAAAGAAAACAGCATGAACTGTAAAAATTTTTTTGTCACGTCACTGGCATCTGAGTCAGGTAAAGGTTTAAAGAGAGAGAATGAAATAGCCTTTCATTGGGCAAAGAAGAAAAGATTTATGTACTCAGAGCGATGAATTCCATCAGTACTATGGAGGTATTTTTACCTTGTTAGGATTAGTCAATTTAACTTCAGAGTTAAACTGAATTTAAAATATCATGAAACTCATAACAGTATTTTGTCTCCTTTCTTTACAGGTTTGCTGGTCCTCTGATACATTTCAGAATGCCCCTGGTAAAAAGGAACATAGACCCCAGGCACCTGTGCCACACAGCTCTGCCTCGAGGTATCAAGAATGAATTGGAATGTGTCACTAACATCTCCTTGGCAAATATAATCAGACAACTGAGTAGCCTAAGTAAGTACCTTGTCCTAATAGCTGTATTTAGAACTAATACATTTTACAGTCGCAGTTTTTGTGGTTGAAATAGGAACACCTTTTCAAATTCTCAGTGGAAAATTGTGGCTGAGCCTTGAACATGCTGCTTTTGTGACTAGTGACTAACAAGGACCTCTGAAAGAAGTAAAAGAAAGCTAGGAGTCTTTCCAGCAGCACATCTTAAAACTGTTGAGCTATATATTTCTGTTACCAGTGCAACATGACACGGAAAAAATACCTGGTAGTTAATGAAGTCAGTAATTGCTAACCTTAGAGCACTTCTTGAGTAGGGAATATGACAGAATGAGGAATATGTCACTGGTTGCTTAATTCTCTTGAACCCTCGATCAATGTTGTGGTCACTCAGGAAAAAGGTACTTGCTTTTTAAGACAATAAACCTGGAAATGTAATTATTACATAGTATTTCAAACAGCTAAAGCTTTTTCCTCTTTCTCTACTGTCAGCCGATTTTTTCTTGGTGCATTTGAGAGAAGCGAATACTTCTCAGGCTTTTAAACTCTGAAGGGGAGTTTCTGAAAAGGCTAGTTTCTGGTTTGTTTTTTCTTTAAGATTCGGCAACTTGAAAAAGTTGTCAGATGAGCCAGCATGATAGCGTTTTGAATTTCCAGTACTAGACCTGCTTTTTAACCCCTAGGACGTTAGTAAGACTACCAACACGTTAAATATTTAAATGTGCATGTGTATACATATACAATGTGAAAAAGTATTTCAGCTCCATCGGTATCTTGGGGTCAGAGGTGATGTAGCCTAATTTGTTAATTAGGTTGATTTAGTTACTGGTTAGACGGTATACTGTATGGTGACTCTGTTTTGGCAGCCTTTCAAAACTGTGAGGGTGCCATTAGATTGAAGACTCTAATTGAGGACACTGAATTATACAATTGAGACAGGAAGGCTTACAACATATACATATGAACATTGTTAGTATGACTTCTGCAACAGCAAGGAAAATAACTATTTAAATTATTTTCAGTGAATCAAGTCATATCTGATTAGGCCGTGGTATATGATCACCATCTGTGGTCTGACTTCATTCTTCCAAAAGCCCTTCTCAGACTTAGCTGCTTAGTGTACTAGCCTCCTCTTCCAAGTCTCTCTTGCTAGTATAGTGTTCACTTATTTTAGCTTTGATTTTAAAGCGTCTCATATGATTCCATACTCCATCTAGGGGAATTTCCTTTTGTAGGTGGCATACCAAATTTACATTTGATACTTTCATTTCAAAGTTTCATTTGGCCTTAAGAAAATCCCCCAAATCACTTGTTTTTTCAAGAACACCAGCTTCTAACTAAACATCATGGTCTCAGTACTTACCTATTGAGATTTGGCTGCCTTCACTTTGTTTTCTTGGTATACAGAGCTTGTGTCTAACACTCTGTGTACAACTGCTCAGGAGGAGGTCAGGACAAAGCAATACCAGAACTGAAAGAACTCAATTAAGAGATTTAAAAAGGCATTGAAGAACGTCTATTGAATGTTCCCACACTTATTACATGGCTCACCTAATGTATCGCACAGTTAGAGAGCTACTTTCAAGGGAATATAACCATAATTATTTAAACCTTTTCTGTAAAAGGAATGTGGTTCTACTTGAAGTGTACATACATAGGGATGAGCCCTAGATTAGCTGGTTTCAGTTGACAGGACTTTCTGTCATGAATGGGTGACTCACTTGTGGTCAAAAAGGCATGCAATGCTGGAAATGACAAGGAAGGTAAAAGAGGAGGGAAAATGCATTCATGTATTCTGCGACAGCAAGGCCAGAATAGGTAATTCAGAATTTTTTATAAGTTAAATGCTGATGAGCAGGACTTGTTACTTCAGTCTTTTGTTTTAACCTCCAAATAGCATCATGGTGTTTGTAGGTTTTCTACGGGCAGTGTTTGTACCAAGTGAAGAAAGTTTTTGTTTTATACTGTGTATGTTTTCAACAAAAAATAGATTTTTTTTTTCCTACAATTCAATAGAATACATTTTTGAAAAATAATCTTTATTTATCAGCCATGTTGAGGATTTCTCTTAAAAAATGGAGATTGTGTTACAAAGGTAGGAGTACCTGTGAAGGTTATTTTGTTCCAGAAAAATTTATTTATTTATTATTACCTTTTCTGCCTCTTTGTGCTTGTAGCAATACAAATTCAAAAGGATTTGGGAGTTCTGGCATAGGAATTTTGTCCTTCATGTGCTTAAACCCAACTAACTGGTCTTCGCTTGGTGTGTCACTGTTACTGGTGTACAGCGAGGCCTGCTGACGTGCAGATAAATTTCAGCAGTTGTCTGTGAGTCACAGCCAGCAGGCACAGTTTTGCAGCAGTCCCCTGGCAACCAGCTTCTCTGCAGTCCTTCCCTTTTTGTATGTGTGTGTTTGAGAATCAGCCTTTAAGTTGTAGATGAAATGGGGGTTCGCTCTCAGAGCAGAAACCGAGTGGTCTGGTAGCGTTTCATTTCCTTTAAACTAAAGCCGCTTTTGCTGCTAAAGTTGTGCAGATTTAAATTAATGGTCTTTGGCCTGATTAGCACTTAGTCATTTCTGCTCTGGGATTTTTCAGTTACTGGCCCTCAAACAGAGAATTAATTTCCTGACATTACGACTCTCAAGACGAACCGTTCTTAACCTTTCTTCTGATAGGATATGGACAAGGAGCACTGTTATGGAATTAGAGCTTCTAGTACTTTAAATGATACCGAAAAACATTATTTAGAAGTGTTTTTAGAAAAGCTTAATGTAGGGCTTTGTCATGTACGCCATTAGATCTCCATTCTTTGAGATATTAATAACTCAACCGGGTTAGTCAAGCAAGCGGATCTGCTTTGAGCAGGGTGTTGGACTACTTGACTTCTGGAGGTCTTTTCAACGTGAACGACACTGTGTTTCTATGATCTTGGACACTGTGCAAGTAGGACATGCCTGTAGAAAAAAATATCTATTAAATGACAGGAATTTTGTTTTTCCTGTGTTTTAATATAAAATGAAGAGAGCTTTAAATCAGTATGTCAGCAGTACCTGTTGTGTGTCTCCATACAAATTCTCAATCCTTTCACAATTTATTTGATGTGTTGCTTTTAATTGTTCAGTTTGAGAATTTTTTGACCTTTAAAAGAGGTAGAGATGAAAGGACAAAATACTTATTTCTGCTTTGAGTGATAGTCCTTGCCTTTCTCCCTGGAGCATGAGAACACATCAGTCTGTCTTGATATGACATAGGAAACTGCCAGTAAGTAAATTCCTTTTTTTCCCCCCTGTATATTCCCAGTCTTCTCTAACTTCATAAAGCGATCTGTCTTCTGACAGCTTTTTGTAGCACTGTGGCAACAGAAACTCTCTGGACAACAGCAATGCTTGTTTTAGTTTCCTAGCCATTCTTCCCTGTATTTCTTGCTTCCTGTCTGTATCTGCTTTGGAGAAGTGCTTAGCTTGTTTTTTTCCACCACTATTGCAGATACATTAGTGCCCCAGTACTACCCGAGTTGGTGTACGTTGGCGCATGTCAGCTATAGCATTCCAGCATACCTGAAACACAACTGATAGCACTGTGCAGCTGTGCCATTGTTAGAAGGCGGATAATAGTTCTCTTGTGGGCATGTAACCTCCCTGTTCTGTTCACAGCTATTGGCCAATCTTGTTTTTCCTTTTATGCAGCTGTTCCCAGTACAAAGAATCTCAGTACCACATGAGAAACCGAACTGGTGGGGTTTGTTCTTTGCCCTGGTCTCCGACACCTCCATCTGGGGAGGAGAATATTTCTCCTTTTGAGTATGTTCCTTTAATGAATATTTATATTGCAGGCATTCAGATCACAACTCTTATGCAGTCACAGGAAGATGTCATTTCCCTTTTTCTCTTCTACCTCTGTATAAAGAAAGCGCTGCATAACTGTTTGCTAAGCTGGAAAGGCTTTTGTGCTAGTGAAAGCAATTTTCAATTAACATTGAACCTTCAGTAGCCTTTCCCCTCTTTCTGTCTTTTCTTTGTGCTAGTTCCCATTTTACCATGTTGTTCCTGTTAGTTACTTCTTTTCCTCACCCTTTATTTGTTAGTTTTCAGGAGCGAAACCTTGGTTTTCAAGCAGATTGTTTCTCCTTTTTTTATTTACCCTTCTCAGATGCTTTTCACTTTTCTTCCTTACATTTTGTTTATCACGTGATCCCCTAGAGGGTTTTAAACAGGGCTCAACCATTGAGACAAATTCTCACCTCAGGAAAACCTTCAGTTTGCTATGCCTTAAGGTGTTAACATTCAATAAGTGGGAAATGTTTCTTCAGAAATACTTATCAGCGAGGTGTCTGGACTGCAACTAATCTTTAGAACGAGGCCTCTTCAACATAAAGACCAGCCTTTTCTCTTCATCCTGGTCTCTGCAACATCTTCAGCATATGGTGAGGCCCCTGCATGTTCCTCAAATGGACATATGTCCCTGCAGAACTGCAGCTGGAGCTTCAGTCAGTGTTCCAGAACTTGCAGAATCCCTGTGGCAGGTCCTGCCCTGGGAATCCTCCTTCTCACTATCCTCACAAGCATATTCAGTATTCTCTGTGAGTTTCCTGTGTTAGTCACCCCTCTTTCTTTGTTATTACTATGATTACCAGGGAACACTAGAAAAAAGTGTTCTTATTCACATACAGCAAGAGAGCCGATGGACTTGAAAATTAAGAGCTTACCCTGCTTTTCAGAGATCCCCATCCCCTCAAAGGCGCTTTTGTCTAATTTGATATTGTCCCCCCAGACATGGCAGTATTGGCAATGTGATGCTGTTTCATGTCTACCTCAAATGAGAATGAGGGGATGAGCAAATGGTCAGTAATTGCTCATTGAAAACAACTGTGTGTTAACAGATTCATTCCTTGCCTACGTAGTGCTGTGATTTCAGGTGATACTAAAAAAGAAAGGGAAGAACAAGACTTCCATGTGAAATGATATTTAGGACTGGTGCCTTCAACATCAGGTTCAGCTCTCAGCAGTCTCTTTTACAGATTTCTGAATAACTAATTGATAATTTCAGACAGTTTACTTGGTGGTGTCCTCAGTAGAAGATAAGAAATGATATATCAGACATCCATACGTCAAGATTTAAGGCTGACTTCTTCCTTCTTGGATGTCAACAAGAAGTATCAGACCTGCTTTAGAGATGGCCTTTAACAGAGTTTATTTGATACATTTCATCATGTTGGCTTATAAATGCCTGGTTCAATTTTGTTGGCTAAAGGAACCAAGTTGTATCTTCAGTACTCGGATATTCCTGTTACAATCATAGAAANTCCTCAAACTAAACAATCCCAACTCCCTCAATCATTCCTCATAAGCCTTGTTCTCCAGGCCTTAAGGGCAATTCACAAGGACTGGATTTACACCTTCATGATGATAAGTTCTTAATTAGCTTCACTGAACTACACATAGTACATCACTTTGCAGAGCTTGCTCAGTCACAGACACCAACTTTCTGAAGAACCTACCAACGTTCTTATCTGCAGGCCTGGGGAGACAGTTCAGTCTCCTGCCGCTGAGTTGAGAATCCATCTCTCGGCCACTCAGTTGTCAGATTGAAGTGATCCTGATGAGAAACAAGCCTAAGGTTTCAAGTAAAACTCAGATATATCTTGATTTTTTCCTAAAACATTCAATTAAATAAAATTAATGTAGTGAAGATCTGAAGCTCAATCAACAGGCAATCGATATCTTAAATGATGTGTCAGAATTAACGGAGGAAAAAAAATGTATTAATAGACTTAGAATAGTTTTCTGGTTTTGCTTTATAAAGGGACCTCAGTGTTAGATTGTTAGCACCTTTATGTGGTACTAATTATCCTCAAAGAGTATTTTCTAATATATATGCTATATTGTGTAGGAAGGAACTATTCAGTAGTGAATAATGTAATTTTGCATAGTGTAAGTATATTGGGAAGGGAAGGTGCAGAGGGACACGAGGCAGGTTTTACAGCTGCTTTTGGTCTATGCTTTTATTTTTTAGAAAATGTATGGGGCAAAAACATTTAGTGTGTGAATGGGACTGAAATAATAGAAATCAAGGAATGATAGCTTATAGGTGGGTAGCAGACTGAATTCTTAGCTTATTCTTTCTGATATTTTAACAATTTCAGCAATTTAAAAAAAAAAAACAAATTGCCAAACCTGTATTTTTAAACTGTAATAATATTATACGGTTTGAATATTTCAGTATGTCAACATATTTACTATTTTAATATTAGAATGACATTTAATAATATTAAATATAGTGATACAACATCTCATTATGCATAACATTAATTAATGTCATGACATTTAATATATTACATATTCTTTTATAATTTAATTTCATTAATAAGTATGTTGGATTAGATTTTGTTCGTGTCATGTTAACTCTGGCCTCCCTCTTCCCCCTTTCCTGCTAAGCTCCAGAAGTTTGATAGATCAGTTAAAGCTAAATTAATTAAAACTTTTGGCAACATTGAACAACTGCCTCAGTTGGATTGTCCTGCTTGCTGCATCTTGCATTGGCCTGAGTGAGATTTACAAGTCATCCTCTTGAATTTCCAAAAATGTTGCTGTTATGCATCATTAATCACTTCAGGTGCCCAATTTATTTATCCACATAGCTACTCAAAATTTAGACTGTGGTTCCTAGAGGCTGCTGATGCCATAACTGATCTGGGGAGTGCTGATTCAGATTTAGATGCAGATAAAGGGTTTGTAACTCTTTAGCTGTAAAAGTACAAAAATGTAGTCAAGAAGTGGTTTCCTCAGCCAGACCTGCTTTAGGACGTGTCCCACTCATTGTCTGAGAGCCTGTAATTAAATCGGATGGTAACTGATTAATTAATCAGTAAAATGATTAATTTAAATGCCCTTTCCTTAAGATTAGCCAACAGATACAGCATAGAGAATGCTGTATTTCAGGTGAATTTGAGGACTGGAATTTTGAGGGAAGTGCTAATTTATGTCGTGTTCCTGCAGTGTGTTGTGATTTCAGGGATTTGTACAACACAGTATATAGGATGTACCAGACATGTCTTTGCCATGCTTTGTTTCATCCACCTGAAATAAGGTTCAGTACCATCTGTGGTGATGGTAGTTGACTTGAATTCATCTGATGCATACCCAGTCCCCCAGAACAAGAGAAAAAGAGTATTTCTTTTCCCCATAGTATCCCTTCATATCAGTGTATTGAATTTGCACACAGAAGCCAACACTTCTCAAATGTTTAAGAAGTTATGTGGGAAGATAAAGCAAATTGTAAGAAAGAAATGGTGGAAGAGGAGAACTTTTAAACTGATTAGTGGGTTTTTTTCAGATTTTAAGTTATGGTAATGAACAGGAGTGGCTGATACATGCTTTGATGGCTTTTGTTCAAAAAAAAAAGAGGAAGGCAGTTAGTAGTATTATTTTTATTCTGGTTTTGGGTAGTAACTAATAGCTGGTGTTCTGTTTTCAGCTCAAAGGTATGTTTTAAGTGTTAGGAAAATAATTGTTCAAAGAAAGTTATCAAAACAGGCACACATTGTTTTGGGGAGGAAGGACAGTGCGTTGCTTCCAAGGCATTTTATGTGGCTGTCACAAAAAACATTGAGGGACACCAGAGGGAGCTGCATTCCTGTGTCCGTTTCTTACTGAAGGGTTAATTGTGAAGAGAGACCTTTGAGATCAAAGGAAACAGTTGTTAAAAGAAAATTAAGGTGAATAATACATTACTTAATTAAAAATAAATAATAATTGTGCTCTTATTTAAATGAAGAAAACTGTACTTGGTTAATAGAAATAAATGCAGGTATGATGGACTGAGAAAAGCAGCTAGTAGTGCTGGAGGGACTATTACTTGCCTTTTGGAATTTGCACGTTTTGTTCTATTTCTGGTCAATTAAGCAAGTTTTGCAAGTACAATCAAATAGGCTTTTCACAGATGTTGAAATAATTTATTTGCAGAAGTCTATATTGTCATTTATTTTAATAGGCAAAGAAGATCACTGATCTTTCTAATCTGGTATTATGTATCCAGCTGTGACCAAGATCCTAAGGCATTATTATTTTAATTGTCATCGTCATCCATCATTCTCTTCGTTGTACTCATGAAATGAGTAGTGTTTTGCATCAGGCAGTCCCATAATGATGTACATGTTCTGAAGTGTTAATAATATTCTGGGATAGTCATTCTATATAACGGAATTAATTTTGATCCCTTACTCTTCTAACATATTACCTAATAATTAAGTGTAATGAAATCAGTAATGTGAGATTTTTGTATTTGAGTTGTTCTGACACTGTGTTCAATGGTACCACTTGTAATTACGGTTTTTGTAACCATTCAAAATTGAAGATCTATTCAAATGGAATCCACGCAGAGACAGCAGCATAAACAAATATCAGGTTATAAAGGTTATGTACATCTATATCTTCACACATAGTATTCTTTTGAAAGGAGGCTGTACGTTTCACTAAAATCAAGCATTTGGTTAAATAATTGCCAAGGGGCCTGGAGGTAGAGGCGTTGTGGTTGCATACCACTTCAAATGCCACAGTTTGCTTTAAATGTATTTCCCATTTGAGGATTAGTGTTCAAAAGCACAGACAAATTATTCCATGCAATATGTTTGTGGCTGTATGCAACATAACAAAAAGATTTTGAGACAGATTAGTTGCAATCGTAGCTCATTAATGGGGTAGCTGAATTGTAAGCCTGATGAAATGATGTAGATAAAACAAACTGTAGCCTTGAAATACAGCTATAAAAGGGAAGTTGTTGGATTTTAAAGCCCTGCAATTTATTTTTTATTCCATATATGAAATTTTACACTTATTTTAAATTGCATGTCTGAATATTATGTGAGTTGTCTGATTAAGTTGAATAATATATCTGAATATATGTTTTAATGTATTATCTGAAATACATTAAAAAGGTACTAAATGTATATTAAAAATTTAGTAATCTTGCTCTTAGTGGATCACATTTATAGGTAATTTCTCTTGCCTCAGATACAAGAAACATAAACTTTGATTCAGCGTTTCAATGCGTGTACCAGGAAGTCTCACACTAGGTGAGTTGCCAGCCAGCTAGTACGAACTTCCCGTCTCTGTTTTATTGTGGCTTGGTACTTAAAGGCTGAGCTTCTGAGAATGGCTGCACCATTGATCTGCCTCTGACTGTGGCTAATAGCAGATGCTCCAAGGATAACAGCCACACAAATATGTATGATACTCTTGCTGATCTCCCAGCCTCCAACTCTTGCCAGCATGGAAGCCTTTTCGGCCAGCTGGGGCTTCTGGGTACTTAGGCTCAGTGTGTTTCTTAGTGGGTACTTAGTATTGTTAACAAAATTAAATCTCTTCTTTTTTTTCAGGTCATTTTTGGGTCTCTTGTATAGCACAGGTCCCAGTACAGAAAACTCTGAAAACTCACTTTTCTTAACTGTGAGGACGTTATTTACTAGTGTCCTCTGTTTTGTACCATTTGAGGAATTACTTATTTGTGCCATGTCTTCTTTTTTGTGACCTAGCTGTTAAGTATTCATCAAAAGCTTTCATGAAGGCCTTTCAAAACTCTGGAAATCTAACTAGATCATCCATGTGTTTATAAACACTTCAGGGATGTATTGGGTTTGTGGCAAGGTTTTGGTTAGGAGGGGTCCTACAGGGGTGGTTGCTAGTGGAAGCTACTAGAAGATTCCCCCAGGTCCAGTAAAGCCAATGACAGCTGGCTCCAAGACAGACCTCCTACTGGCCAAGGCTGAATCCATCAGCATCAGTGGTAGTGCCCCTGACATGACATATTTAAGAGGGGTAGGGGGGTAAACTGCTGCACAACAACAGCCAGAGGAGAGGAGTGAGAATATGTGAAACAACTCAACAGACACCAAGGTCTGTGAAGACGGAGGGACAGGATGTGCTCCAGGCACTGGAGCAGAGATTCCCCTGCAGCTTGTGGTGAAGACCATGAAGAGTCAGGTTGTCCTCCTGCAGCCCATGAAGGCTAATGGTGGAGCAGATATTCAACCACAGCCTGTGGAGAACCCACATGGGGGAGCAGGTGGAAGTGCCTGAAGAAGGCTGTGACCCCGTGGGAATCCGATGCTGGAGCAGGCTCCTGGCAGGCTCTGTGCAGGGAAGAGCCCACTCTGCAGCAGGTTTGCTGGCAGGACTTGTGACCCCATGGGGGACCCACACTGGAGCAGTCTGTTCCTGAAGGACTGCAGCTGGTGGAAAGGGCTTACACTGGAGCATTTCCTGAAGAGCTTCAGCCCATGGAAAAAGACTCATGTTGGAGAATTTCATGGAGGACTGTCTCTCATGGGAGGGACCTCACTCTGGATCAGGGGAAGAGTGTGAGGAGGAAGGGGTAGCAGAGACAAAAGAGTGGTGGATTGGCCACAACCTTTTGCCTCGCTCAGGGGGAGGAGGTTGAGAAATTGGGGGTGAAGTTGAGTCCAGGAAGAAGGAGAAGGGTGGGGAGAAAGTGTTTTAAAGAATTGGTTTTATTTCTTATTACCCTGCTCTGACTTCTGATTGGCAGTAGTCTAATTTCTCCAAGTTGAGTGTGGTTTTTGCCCATGATGGTAACTGGTGAGTGATCTCCCTGTCCTTATCTCAACCCACAAACCTTTCGCCATATTTTTTCTCTTACTGCCCAGCTGGGGAGAAGGAGTGATCGAGTGACTTGGTGAGCACCTGACTTCCAGGCAGGGTGAACCCACCACAAGAGATTTCACTACATGAAAGCTGTGCTGTCTCTTCTCTGACAATTCAGCTAGGTGTCTGTCAATATAGTTCTTCATAATGATTTATACTAACTTGTCTGGGTGTCAGGCTTACAGGCCTATAGCTCTCGAGGTGGTCCATGAGAAAAGTTTTGAACCTTACTGTTGTGCTTGCCCCCTTTCAGTGTGTATTAAAGAGATTTGCAAATCGTTACTAATCTTTTACTGGTCACTTAATTTATTTAGTTTTGTAATTTTTGTATAGTTACTTCACTTTCTTTGAGTCTTCCGCAAAGAAGAGTTGGGGGGTGGGGATCTCTCCAGTTCCTTTCACTGAACACCAGTGGAAAGTTTAGCTTGGCTGCAGTGATCCTGTCTTCTCTGAGGACTCCTCTATGCTTTTGTTACCAGTTTGCTCTGCAGACTCCCTGGGAGGCTTTCTTGCTTCTCATGCCTTTGAAGAAATATTATTAGTTTGCTTGTTGTTCCTCAGGCTAGCTTTTGGGAGTTACATTTAATACGCCAGAATTTATGATCCTTTCTACTTCCTTCCCCTGTACATTTCTTCTGATATCCCCTTTTATATTCTGGTGTTCGTAGTCATGCTGGTTTTCTGTTGCCATTACTTATGTCTTAATAAATGCTATGTGCTGGCCTTGTGCTAACTGCATGGTGTCTTTAAGTAGTTTCCACACTACCTGTAGGGATTTTATTTCTGCCCCTTTGATGTCATTATTTAAAAGTGTCTTCACTTTTATGTATACTTCCAGATTTATTGTGCACCAAAGGCGATGTGTTCATAACTACCCTTTCCTTTTTGTACATGTCAGAACTTGTATGCAAACCAGGTGGTTAGAAAGTTGGGAGATGTATGCTTCCAAAAGGAATGTAAGCACACAACCAGCACAGAAATTACACGTGCACAGTATGGTAGACAGTTTTAAAAGCTGTCACGTGGTATTTCAGAAGTGTGGCTGCAGACTTTGCTAGGCAGTGTGGTGGGTTTTTTCAGTGGTATTGGCAGACTCTGCACGTTGAGGCCAGGGTGCGTTAGAAGCACTACATGGAGTACTCCTTCCTTACAAGATAAATTCATTGCTGGTTGTTTTCTTGGGATACCCCAATCTCCTGCTGTTTTGAGCTAAAAGTGAACAAAGGACATTCTTGTTTTATTCCATTATAATTACTCAGTTACTGGAATTTCGATCTTCAAAGTAGAAGGTTTATTTAATTATAGTATAATATTACTATTTTAGTGTATATTTTTGTATAGACTGGTTCTGACTAACTTACATGTACATAACTGGTCTTCTGTTTTTGACAGGTCCTCTAATCAGTAGGATTGGAAACTACTTCATTTTGAGAAATGATGAGATAAATTTCAGTTGGAAAGATTGATAATTGCTCCTATAGGAGCAACTTAAGATGCTGTAAATCATCCTTTTATACATACCCAAGAAAATAAATGGTCTAGCTCTTTGCAGATCAGCCTACTTAAATCAATTTATACTAGCTGAGTATCTGTCCTGTAATGTATAAAATAATTTTATTTCTGATAAATAAATTAGAAATCAAATATTTAACTTTTATTTACTTTTCTGAAGCATTCGTAATGAGCTCTGCAAGTACAGGGTGCTACAAGGGATGCTCCATACATTTAGGTTTACTTTCTTAAACAAAATTGTTAGAAATTTTTTTTTGAGGCAAACTTATTTGACTGTCTTGTGATATGCTTGATTTTTATTTTTTTTCCTATTTCAGGTAAATATGCTGAAGATATATTTGGTGAACTTTTTAATGAAGCACACAGTTTCTCATTTAGAGTCAACTCCTTACAAGAACGTGTAGATCGCTTATCTGTCAGCGTTACACAACTCGATCCAAAGGAAGAGGAATGTAAGTTAATTCCTGCATTGAAGATTGCTTATTTTGTTATCCTCACACCATTGATACGTGAGATAGAAATATAATTCTTTAAATTAAATTTCTAAGAACACAGAGCAAAGCATTATGAAAGAGAGGTCTGTTTCTACTTCTGCTACAAGTTTCTTCGATAGCCTGGAGCAGCTTTCTGAGCTCAACGTTCTCATGAGAACTAAACAGTACTGTTACCAATGAATTTTAAACTGCTACAGGAGTATGTGTCACTTCAGTAGGATTATGTATTAGAGTTAATAAGTAATACTATGTGAATGCTTAGATAAGTCTTGATTCATTTTTTAAGCTTCCTGCTTATTCCCATGTGATGTAACCATTTGTCCAAGTAGGGGTTTTGCATTTGACTTAGAATCATAGAATCATTCAGGTTGGAAGAGACACCTGGGGTCATTGAGTCCAACCATCAGCCCTGCTCTACAAAGTTTTCCCCTACACCATATCTCTCAACACCGCATCTAATCGACTCTTAAACACAGTCAGGGATGGTGACTCCACCACCTCCCTGGGCAGCCCATTCCACTGACTGACCACTCTTTCTGGAAAGAATTTTTTCCTAATGTTCAGCCTAACCCTACCCTGCTGCAGCTCGAAACCATTCCCTCTCATTCTATCACTAATAGCCCGTGAGAAGAGACCAGCACCAACCTCTCTACAATGTCCTTTCAAGTAGTTGTAGGTCTCCCTTCAGCCTCCTCTTCCTCAAACTAAACAGTCCCAGCTCCCTCAATCGCTCCTCATAAGATTTATGCTCCAGGTCCTTCACCAGCTTTGTTGCCCTCCTCTGCACTCACTCCAGCACCTTGAGATCTCTCTTGCATTGAGGTGCCCAGAACTGGACACAATACTTGTTACCATCTTACATGCTGAATGAAGTTATAGTTGTAAAGCTCTGTTTATTGATGCTATGTATCCCCTTGGATTCTTCCTAAATAGTTTTAAGTACTATAAATACCGGTTAGCACTGAGAAAAAAAGTACTTCCAAAAGTCAATAGGCATGGCTGTAAGATAGAAGTTGTATGGGATTTAAATGATACATAGGCTTTGTGATGAGAGAGGAGCAATGACAACCTAATATGTAAATACTATGAAGTTTTTTTGCCTGTTGGTTACAGGTGAAACTATGAAAGGTCTTGTAACCCCAAACAGTTTCCTGTTGTGAAAAATAACTTCAGATTGCTTGTGCAATCCAATTCTAAAGTCTAGAAAGCTGTTTGAGTTCTGAATATTTGGGTATAATAGTTGTGTGTCATTCAGGAAAAAGGAAGTGTCAGGGCAGGAGCATGGCCTTCGGGCTGTGTTTGGTTACCAGTGTCAAAATTTCACTAATAGCAAAGTTAAGCTGTGGAAGTTTTGATTCTGTACTTTGTGTGACAATAATTTTAGAGCAGGTTTTGAAAGACAACTGTGCACAGCAAATAGCAGATTTTCCATGAAATCCCGACTTGCCTAGGGGAATTCCTACATTAATGGGATTTTTCAAGACTCTTGACAACTGAGCAGAAATCATACCCATACACCCCTTTATCTAATAAGATACATGTTTACTGTTACTGGATAATGACAAAAATCCTTTCTGTGTACAGTAACGAATTGTCAGCAGTTGTAAGCTAGTAAGAGCTGTAATACCTCAGAGAGTTAACTTCACTTCTGTGTTCACCCTTGGCAGCCTAGTTTTTGGTGAGATATATGTTGATACGAGGTATCTAGCATGGCCACCCTTCACATCTCAGGAAAATGGAGAGACCATTTTAACTCACTGAGTTAAACCATCTAAGGATGTTACAGGATAGCAAGATGCAAAATTGTACTTCCCTTTGCAAATGGCCTTTGACAAGTTCGGCTGTAGGTTCCACTGCTAAGTATCCATAACTACTTGATGTTAGAGAATTGCTAGAAATATTTCTAAGTGGTATCTAGTCCCAAATGTACCAGATCAACAACTTTTTGCGTTTGCTAAACTGTATAACTAACGAAAGGGACAGACACTGCAATTAAAGAAAACAGGGCTGAAAAGAGGTCTGCTTGATCGAGTCCGGAGTGCCGAAGCGTGATTCAAATCTGATACCCTGGATTTGTCTGTCACGCTACAGAACAGCAGGAGACTGCTAGTACTTCAGAGGAACACATGCAGTCCTCGGTGTCAGGAGCTACTAAATGACTGTTTTCATTAACCTAAGAATATCCGGTCCTTGAGCCATAGCCGGTGTTCCGCCTGCCCAGAATGAGTCACCAGATGAGGACAAAAGAGATGAGAGGAAATTCAATATTAGAGTTCCTTAATAAAAATTAGGGATCTGGAAGCGGTTTCTCCTTCAGTATCTGGTTTTGGGCTTCAAATTTAGAAATTAATCAGAAATTGGTTCTGGGCTAGAATAGCTGCAGGATGGTAATGCAGGGAAATGTGGGAAAAACATTTGAATTTATGTTTCTCGCCTTTCTTAACCCTCTCTGCAAAAACTTAGCTAATTTTCAGTACTTCTGCTTGGCTGAGAGCATGTGTCAAATGGGCTCTACTTGTAAAATGAGTCTCATTTGCTAGTTCTTTGCCAGCAGGCAGTAATAGGTGATTTAATGTCTTCCTTTGGGCCTGTGCTATTACACAAGAGGAAGACATTAAGATTCATTTAAAGCTAAGTGGCGTGAACAAAAACAGCCCAAGTGAAGATTCACTGAACAAGGTGAACATAGGTGTTTCTGGTAGAGTCAAAGTAATACAAAGTTCTGGTTTTTATTTTTTTAATACTCTGTGTGTTTTGTCATTTTTAATTATTACAATATCTCTGTGAAAGAATAAAACCAAATGAAACCAAGGTTAGGACTGCATCCTGAAGGAACTAACTCCTGGTACACAATCTTGCTGTCACAGAAGAACTGATATGAACTCAATTTAGTTTGAATTATTACAGTGTTTTCAAATTCTTGATTTAACAGATTTAATAATTAAATATTTTAATTTATTTTTTACATACTTTATTCTTTTTAAACACATGGGGTTTTTTTCTCTCAGAAGAAATACTAAACTTGCCTACTGACAAGAAGAAATCCTGTGCTTTCCCTCACTAAACTGAGCTTTATTTGAATTGAACGGGAAGCTAGCCCATCTTTGTGATTTTCTGCACAGCATGCTTTTAAGTTCAGAGAATTAGAAGAAGCTTAGCTAAAAAGTAAAACTACTGAACAGAGAGTTGGTTCTGTTCTACTTCAAACGAGGACATTGTATTCAAGAGTTACGATAACCTGGCTTCGTTTTAGGACTGGGAAAAGACATTCTTGCTGGGGAGGTGAACTAACGGTGACATTTTCAGTAGCCCTGCAGTATAAGATTTCACCAGAGAGCACAAAATAAACTCTTAAGAATAGAGTTTCTTTGCAGCCATTATTCCAATATTTATTTTATAAATAACATTACTCTCTCCATATATTCAAATTTTAGAAGTATAATAATAGATTATTGTTAATTTACCAATTTTTTGTGAATTTATTTGTACCATTAAGCTTGAAGTACTACTCTAGGTAAATAATTTCTTACCTGTAGAAACCTGGCAGTTTAAAAAATAATTTTCATTTAGAGTAGAGCTCTGTACAGTGTAAGGAAGTTTTAGAAAATAGTTGTATGTCACTCAGAAATCAATGGTATCGTGACAGAAGGAGAATTCATCAACTAAGAGTTTTGTTGCATATTTTGGCATTAATTTAGTGGTTCTTTAATATGAGCTGCCTGATTCCAGCTAAATCTCAGACTGGAGAGGATTTTAATCTCAAAGGTAGTATTCCAATCCCTGATATTCTGTGATATCAAATTCTTGATTTCTGCAGCGTCTCTCTTACAACTGTGACAAGCAACTTAAAAATCTGGATGGCAGAAGTGCCATGGGTGAGCAAGCAGCCTGGCATCCTTGTACAGTAATAGAGCATGCTCTGTATTTCAGCAGGATTCTGGCTTTGAATACACGTGCTTGTCAGTTTCTACACATTTTTGAAATACTGCCTTGTCATAAAAAGGACAGAAGTTCAGGAGTTTTGTTGTATTTTGCTACAAAGAGATTTGAGGTTTTGCTATAGGGCAAAAGGTGGCACCTGGTAAGGAGAAACCTAAAAAGCTTGACAGTTAATTGTGGTCTGTGTACTGCAAATGGGATGATTGGTCAAGTTTCAGATCAGCATACTCAGCCCATTGTGAGACTTGGAAGGAGATAAAAGTAAATCCTATTTTAAGGGGGCAGCTCACTTATCATCTCTAGGCTCTGAAGAGGAATTTGGTGACTTGAGTATAAATGTAATCAAAGTTATGAACCCGGGAGCAAATGAAAATTGGGTCATAACCTTCACAAGTAATATGTTAATGTGGAGAATAACACTGTTGTCGATTCATTTGTAAGAATTTTTTACCCCCAAAGTCAAGTGAAGAAAAGGACTGTTAAATTAAATTGCATGGCAGGTCACTTTTCCTGGCACGTCTCCACTTAATGAAAGTTGGATTTGAGTGCATTTCCCTCTCAAAGATCTGCTCAGATGGGCTGAGCTCCAACTGCTCGCCGTGCTTTTTCTTCCAATTTTCTTAGCCCTCGATCCAACTCATAGGTTATTTAGTAAGTAAATCAGCTCTAAACTAGTGTGTTCAAGGCTTAGCAGTTCAGTGGGAAAGCCATCATATTGCATAATTTGTACTTTGTATCTAAAAAGAGCGATCTGGACAAAATGTCATTTGCTAAATAATGGAGTGGGTTTTTTTGAGAATTTGCTGTGTGATGCAGCTGGGTGATTTACATCTTCCCTCATGGGCTGCTCGAGGCTCCCTGGTTGTACATGATGCATTTAAAGCAGCTTCTCAGTCCTTTTGCTATGATTGCTGTAACGTTTACATCTTCTCTTTTTTTACCTGTAGTAGTTAAACTACATACAGTCACTGTCCAATCAGTGTTTGAGTTGTTTTGGATTTAAAAAAAAAAAATCAACATTTCAGAAAATTTTAAATTCTCATGCTAGGGTGAATTCTGTTCTGGAGAAGTTATCTATCTGCTTAGCAACTCTTAAATCTAGCCCAATGGCGGAGAAATCTCCTGTGTTTGCTCTTCTAGGCATTGCTGAAGGGGATAATCATTAAAAAAAAAGCTTAGTCGAAATCACACTTCAAGATTGCAGCATCTTGAGGAACTGAATCACACAAGACTATCTGAAGAGAGTTTTCGACCTTCCCACCCACCAGTTAATGACCTTTAATTGGAATCTCACGACTAAGTTGTTCATTCAATATTGTCATTCTTTCTTCCCAGCAATTTTCAAATCACTGGCTAAGATTTTGAACAGAGAAAGGGAATTGTGGGCAGCTGAGTCCATTGAGTTGTATATAATTTCCCATATTCATTCAGGTCTGCTAGGAGTTATAGCTGTGGCATTCAACAGGTGATAGTCTTAAAAGTGGTCAGGGTGAAATTCTGCAGAAAGTGTTGAGAGCAAGCTTTTAAAAGGAGTGTATATTGTTTATTTATTTACCACCTTTAGGAGAATGGTATTTTTTGGCCCAGAACCTTCCAATAAAATGCCTACTGGAGTAAGTTTAAAAGAAAAAAAAAAATAATAATATAGTAGTAGGTTTTTTTTCTTCTGGTGAGGTAAAATAAAATGTCATATTTAGTATTTTTGAAATGTAATAGTGGGTACTGTCTGTCAGTATGCTGATGCGCTCCATGCCTGACTGCTACTACAAATTGGGGATTGCAATTTAATGAAAAGCTTAAGAGGAGGTAAAATGTTATTATGTGTACATATTACTGATGTGTTCTTTTCATAGAATCACAGAATCATTTTGGTTGGAAGAGACCCTTGGGATCATCGAGTCCAACCATCTGCCCTACTCTACAAGTTCTCCCCTACGCCATATCCCCCGACACCACATCTGATTGATTCTTAAACACAGTCAGGGATGGCGACTCCACCACCTCCCTGGGCAGGGAGGTGTGGTTCAGCCCAAAAGAAAAGTTGTTTTATTTTATTAGACTGCAATTTAAATACCTTTTTTTCCCCCAGTTCATTTTGATTACGAACAAAATTGGACTGAAAATTGTGACCATCTCAATATTTAAGGAAATTATTTAAGCCCACATATTTTGTTTGTTGCAGTAAATAGAAGAGGTATAGCAGATGGACTTTCAGGAAGGTGTATCCATATGAAATTTAGGATCTTAGGCTCTAGGAAGGTTCTGGTGCTTGTTAGGAATTAGGCAACTGGAAGTTTAAAATTATCGGCATCAAGTCAAAACCCTGCAGCTTTTCCAGTTCCTTCTTGGAGGAGTGTCTTGTCTCTTCTCACCCTTGAATTCATGTGTCCAATTTGTTTGACCTGTCCTCTTGCTGAGCCAGTTTGTCAGTGAGCCAAAGCTAAGTGGCCGGATAACCAGTCAGCTTTTCACGTATTACCCCCTTAAGGTGGCAAGCCACGCAGGGCTTCTGTTTCTTAGCCAGCTGGCAAGCTAAGCAAATGGCTTTGTAAGCCAAACCGTGCACAGCCCAGGATTACCACGTGCTTGCAACATGGGGTTTACCCAATCCCAGTCCGTAAGCGGGTTATATTGCGGTCATGATTCTCAGTATTTTGTGTGCTGCATCCTTTCATCACCTTAGTAACGTGTCCTGAGACAGTCAGCTGTAAGTAACGGCATGCTCTGCAGCCAACGCTGGTCATTCTCACGCTGGTGAGAGGCCTGGAGAATAAGGCTTATGATGATCGATTGAGGGAGTTGGGATTGTTTAGTTTGAGGAAGAGGAGGCTGAGGGGAGACCTCATCACTCTCTACAAATGCTTGAAAGGGCACTGTAGGGAGGTTGGTGCTGGTCTCTTCTCACGGGCAATGAGCGACAGAACAAGAGGGAATGGCTGCAAGCTGCAGCAGGGTAGGGTTAGGCTGGACATTAGGAAAAAGTTTTTCACAGAGAGAGTGGTCAGTCAGTGGAATCAGCTGCCCAGGGAGGTGGTGGAGTCACCCTCCCTGACTGTGTTTAAGAGTAGATTGGATGTGGTGTTGAGGGATCTGGTGTAGGGGAGAACTTGTAAAGTAGGGCTGATGGTTGGACTTGATGAACCCAGGGGTCTCTTCCAACCTGAATGATTCTGTGATTCTATGATTACATGTCAACGCAGGAGATGCTGGTCACTGCTTGACATTCCACGTTGTAGGGTTTCTGTGAAGACCTTCACTTTGTACCTTAGTTGTAGAGTGAAAGTAATCTATGCTTACTGTTGGGGATTGATGGATTATCCTCAGGTGTGTCATCCCCCTACACATCTACGAAAAGTGGGGATTTGAATAGGAAAACGGAGTTAATGAATTAGACCAGCTGTATTTGCTCTCTCAAGAGATTAAAGAATGCTAAAAAAGTGTTTATACAACAACGTGTGTTTTGATAATATGGTGCCACATACTCTGTGAGCATTTTAATATAAGAATGAATAACCATATTTATTGCAATAAATGAATTCACTTCATTGCCATCAGAATGTAGACTGATTCAAAGAGAAGTATACTTTTGTTGTTGTTGGCGTAGTCTCCAGTAAGTAACAGGCAGTTTAGAGGCTTGAAGGACTGCCAAGCAACTTTTGAACAGGTACATTTGGTGACATTCCTAAAACCAACAACCCAAAGGAAAACCAGATGAAGTAGAAAAGAATTTAAGGCTATGTTTGTAGATGAGGTAAAACACAGTTCTTTTAATGGTGAATCTCTGCCAGCAAATAACAGCCTGTGCTTCGTGACAGGTACAAAATATATACAGTTATTTATGAGTGCAAAAATACCTGCAGAAATTGAGACTCCTAGCTGACATTCATACATTATTATACTTCTCTCGCACAGTTAAAAAGGCATCTGAGCAGCTAATTAGGGGTGTTAAAAAGAATAAAAGACACTGTAATGGCATAGAACCTAAGGGTAAAAAGGAAGAAACTTCTTCAGGAACACACAGCCTTGCCAACTGTAGTAAATTTCAGAATCCAAACTGAAAATCAAACACATCTCATCTTTAGCCCCACAAAGGATGCTGCCGATGCCCTTCGGTAAGAAGACCATTCCAGGAATGTTCAAATGTCCAGTTGCAGTCACTATTCCATTAATCTTTTTCTAAATTTTAATGATTGTGAAATAGGAAAAGATACATGAGTTTTAACAGCAGTAACTCAGTATATTTCACATCACTGTTTAATCTATTGTGTTCACTTAGGCTTATTTTTTATTTGAATCCTGGGGAAAATCCGTTATCTTTATGTAACTACTGTGCTTAAAACTCAAGGTGTCTCACTTGAATTAAACAGAGAAGCTTCACTTCGATTATACGGTCTGATTAAGAAACATTAGACTAGTTTCATGGGTTGGAACATAGTATCAGCTCCCATTAAAGCCCACTGACACCAGTAGCATAAGATACGCTGATCTGCGTAAGCATAAGACAGCTGGTTCCAAGCACCGTCTGCAATGGACCCACAGCCAAACAACAGAAGATTTGTCCTCCAGCACAGATGGAAGGGATGGGGGCCAATAATGCAGGAGAACAGAAGCCTGTAATGTTAAGGACCAGCAGGAGGGAGAGACTTCCCCCGAAGCCCTTGCAGAACTGCTTCACTGCTCTGCAGACTGTAGAGGAAGACCAGTCACATTGAGAGGTGCTGGAGCCGAGTAAGGCAGTCCCATCTGCTCTCCATTAAACCACTAAGCAAGGGCAGCGGGTGCTAGCTGTAGACACCTCTCTGTTTAAATGCACCCGTTTGCTCACCTGACAGTCTCTAGAGTGTGTAATCAAGAAAGATTACAGAGCCCTTCTCCTCAGGTAAAGTGGTCTTTGAGGTCCCTTCCAACCCAAGCCATTCTATGATACGCTTAAATGGTTTTCTGGTTTGCCGGCTCGGTGGGCCTTCAGCAGAACTGCTGCCTCCATGCAAGGAATGCAAATTTTGGCTTGCTGATAGTATAAAAGCAAAGTGTAGACCTCAAGATAGAGAATAATTTTTAGTACCAAAAGGATTGTGAAATGGATTTGGTAAATGTTATCAGGTACTTCTGAACACAGAAATACATACTGTATATATATATATTTTATATAGAGAGAGAGTAAGCGATTTGTTGAACTGATTGGGATTTGTAGAGATGGAGTTGATACCTCTCGAGGTGAGCACGAATTTCCCATGGAGCTAAATAGAGGATAATGTGCTAGAACGTTATAAGCATGTTTTTCACACACTCTGACAATATCTTGTTGTGGCAATAGTGCTGGATGAGTTTGTATTTTCTGTAAAATGCCCAAGATTCTAACCATAAAGCTTAATATTTATATTCTAACTGGTATGAAGCAATTGCAGATTAATCCAAATAAACTGTCTTTGGTGGTGTTTTCAAATGGCAATGTCCCCTCTCAGTGTCACTGCAGGACATCACGATGAGGAAAGCTTTCCGGAGTTCCACAATTCAGGATCAACAGCTGTTTGACCGCAAAACTCTGCCGATTCCTCTGCAAGAAACTTACGACATTTGTGAACAGCCTCCTCCACTTAACATTCTCACCCCTTACAGGTTAGTAAAGTGAAATTAATCAAAACAGTTTTCTAGCTTATTTTATGTAATAGAGATGCTATATCCAAGCATCTCGCTCATCTTGAGTAGCACTTGAATATTTAAGGACCTGCACTAGAAAACTGCGAAGCTGCCGGAGGAATACAGGCAGCAGAGGACATTGTGAGTGTTAAAACTTTACTCCACTTTACTCAAATTTTACCCCACTGTAATAAGGATAAGAAAAAGCTGGGTTTATTAATCGGTGTTTATTAAATTGTCTCACGCTTTTGGATGCGAAGTGAAGAAAATAAGCAGTTAAGTGTGTAGAGGGAAAGGCCTTTAATGGAAATGAATGTTTTTGCTGTCCCAAAGTCAATTTGTATCAACAGCTGAAACATGAGCAGTCACACAAATTCACTCATTATTTTAAAAACAAGATTCAAGCAATTGGAATGGGACTTCTCTGATTTATGATGCTCTTTTTTTGGCTACAGCTTGTGTTAAAGGTTACTTTTCTAAAATTAGGGCCTAGAATACGAGGAAAGATAGTAAAGAATGATGGCACAGGAGGTCGATGTTCATCTTTTTAATGTTTTTCAGTAAAATATTTCAGGGTCTAAGGTAGTAGGTATTCCTTAATATGCCTTTCCTTCAGCCTAATGCTTGGATTCACGTGCTGTTAAATAAACAAAATGCCCTGTTTGCACCATTGTATTTCAGGGATGATGGAAAAGAGGGTTTGAAGTTTTATACCAATCCTTCATATTTCTTTGATCTGTGGAAAGAAAAAATGTTGCAGGACACCGAGGACAAAAGAAAAGAGAAGAGGAAGCAGAAGGTACGTCTATTAGCTTTGTTTGGCCTCTGGTTATCTTTTCTGGAAAGGGTTTACTTGCAGGTCTGGTGGTTTTTTGGTTATGTGATTAATAACAATCCAAACTTTACAGTCATCTTAATTCAATTAAAACTGCTTGCATTCAATAAAAAAAATAATGTAGAAGGGCCTAAGGCTTTCATGCTGTCTTAATGTATGTAACAGCAGGTTTGCCAAAGCTTGTGAGTCTTCTCGTAGTGATTCAAAAAGGGTTAAAAAGGAGGAATACACCAAGAATAAAAAAAATCACTGGAACACTTTTTAATAATACAATATTCTGACTATCTTACAGGTGAAAAAGCTTGAATGACATTCTAGTAAATATGTTTCCTCTAAACTAGAAAGAAATTAGTAGGGATAAAGCTCTGTGTATTTTCTTAAACTTTTGCGAAGGTAATGCTGTCTTTTTGTTTCACCATTATTTGGTATATTTCATAGAGATGTTAAATATAAGTGTCATATTCATAATTTCATTTCAGACTTAGGATAAAAAGCTACTTAGGCAGTTATTTTTTGCTGTGTTGAAATCTTTTTGGTTTACGTGTCATATTTAGACTGAGAGTAAATTGTTCTTGCGCTTGATTGGGGATTGTTTTTCATTATTTTGTGGCTGATGTTGAAATGCAACTAATTAAAACCCACTGTCTCAGTTGTCAGTTTTGTTTGCACAAATCCCCTACAGCAGAAAAACCTCGATCGCCCTCATGAACCAGAGAAAGTGCCAAGGGCACCTCACGACAGGCGGAGGGAGTGGCAGAAGTTAGCCCAAGGCCCGGAGCTCGCAGAAGATGATGCTAACCTCCTGCATAAGCACATTGAAGTTGCTAATGGCCCAGCTTCACATTTTGAATCAAGGTTTCTTTTTATTGTTTCTGTCATTTCTTAAGTACAGACATCCGTTCCACATAGTGAACATTCTTGGGAAATGGTAAACAATGAGATGCTACCACTCTTCTTGAAGTGCACTGGAAATCATTGATTTAGCTCAATCAAAACTCAGTTTTCAAATACTTAGTGTGTCCTTAAAGTAGTAGTTATTATTACCTTGTTATTTTTAAAAGTAGCGTGTATCCTTGAGGATGTGTTGTCATCTGCAACTTGAAGAAGGTGTAATTTGCACAAGGTTGCAAACTTGCCTCCAGGTGTGTCACTACATTCCA
Source organism: Jacana jacana (assembly GCA_013400555.1). NCBI lineage: Eukaryota > Metazoa > Chordata > Aves > Charadriiformes > Jacanidae > Jacana > Jacana jacana. The sequence goes on along the minus strand of VZTM01009640.1, from coordinate 71,361 downwards.
GCCTTGACCCACAAAATCCCAATTATTCCAGTCCCTTAATTTTTCTTTAGCAGATACTGCCAGACTATATGGTGGGTGTGATGTGAACAAATGTCCACTTGGAACTCAGATGAGATCACTGAGCTTCTCTTTACTCTTGAGCAAATCCAAGATTTGATTGATGTTTCTGGTTATAGTCTATTACAAAACCTAACCTGTTGGATTCTCATTTCACAGCGTGTATGTGCTGGTGGCTAAAAGTAGCATTTCACATGGTAAACACCTGCTGTTTTTACTCTTCTGGTGTTAGTGCAAAAACAACTGAGCAGATAGGAAAGCGGATGGTGGTGTGCTTTTGGGTTGGTTGTTAGATTTTCTGTTAATTAAAAAGCATTCGTTGTCCTGAATTGCCCCCAGTTTGGGGGTTGGACTACATGGTCTTCAGAAGCCCCTTCCAACCCCATATCATTCTGTGATTCTGTCTTCCAAACAACAGTTAATTTTTTCCCTGTCCTTCACTGGCCAAAAGCAGCACAAGGGAGTATTTTGTTTAGTTTTTTAAGGCCTTCAAACAAATGTAATATGGACAGTGGATAATTGTAACAACTCTAGGGGATGGTGTTTTCTGTCTCAAAAATGGAAAAACCTGTTTGTAGAAAACGTAACACTCTGAACTTAGGAAAAATGGGCTTGGTGCATTTCAGTCCCTGGGCTACAACTCAGGTTATGGTGATTAGCATTTTCCTGGGAACAACTTTATAGTATCTTGTCTTTGTAAAGTGCTGTATCAAGTCATTAGCAGAAACATCTGCTTTCTGGCATCCTTCTGTTGTGTTGTACAGCAGATTTCACATCAGACACACATGTTCCAGGACTCCCCTTGTTTCCAGGACCCTGGCCTAAACCTTGATTCTCTCAGAACCAGCAATGCAGTTATGAATAATGCTGTCGTGGTTGGGAGCACCACACCTGCAGAGCGTGTCGCTCAAATAGAGAATGGCACCATGGTTTTGGATCACAGAGTACGACTTCATCCCCCAATAATTTAATAGGTTAGATACCACAGTAGTGACAGCATGCAGAAGATGCAGAGTACTGCTTTCCTTGTTGGAAAGAGTTCTGCAAACACATTTTCTCTGAATTTAATAGAGAAATTTAATTGAGTAGCTAATTAAAGTTTCCTAACTGATTAGGTCCTTAAGGTGTGTCTAAACTTGTCATTAACAAGGAAGATGAATCATTTTAAGCCGTGGTTATCTTTCTTTCTACTACTCAAGAGGAGATATTTAAATTATCTTCCTTATATCTGTTGTATTGCTGCAGAGGTCTAAAGTGCTGGGTTCTCTCTATTGGAATATAGAACCTCAGACAGAACTTCAGCTAAATTGCTCAGTTGTAAATTCTACTGTCCTAACAGGGGTGAGTGTTTGATTAATGTTGTAAAAGAATATGGTTGCATATATGCAGGCACTGAGGAGCAGAAACTGTTACCGAGTATAATATCTTCCATAATTGTCTGATAGACCTGTCAAAAACATTAAACCCTTGAGCTGCTAGAAGCAATTGCGTGGAAAGTGAGATAAATTATTAAAAGGCTATGCAGTACAATGTGTAACAGTGGTGCAGAGAAGATACTTGAATTCAGAAATCATCCTGAAGTGCAGAACATTAGCTGAGGGCACTGATACTTACTACAGCTTATATTGGATCACTTCTCACTGTTTTCCCACAGATCTCAAGCATATGTGGACCATATGGACGGATCGTACTCGCTTTCTGCATTGCCCTACAGTCAGATGTCTGAACTCCTGAACAGAGCTGAGGAGCGAGTGTTGGTCAGACCACACGAACCACCACCGCCACCTCCGATGCACGGAGCGGGAGAGGTGAAACCTGTGCCTCCTTGTGTTAGGTACGAAGTGGTCAAGCGAGATGCAGATTTATTGGAGGGTTTCAAGTTTTACATCATCCCCTAGTATTATTTCTGTGCAGCCCAGGCAGTACAGACATCCTAGGCATACGTCAGTCCACAGCCCTGACACATCTGCAGCTGCAGGACCGTGCCAGGGTTGGAGATAAAGGCCAGAATCTAAATCCCGTAGGGTGCCATTGTGGAGACGGGCCTCACCTTGCCGTTAGTACTGTGACTATGTCACCTTCTAAATTAAATAGTGAGACAAAAAACTATGGAAAATTATTTCTGTGAAAGATGGCGGAGTCCCCAGATTTAGCTTTGGGGTTTTGGAAATTGAGAAAGCTGAAATTTGTACAACTGAACTGTGTTTCAGCCAACATGAAAAAAAGAATGTATCACAGCAAGACAGTCAGCTGTCAAAACTATATAGTCATCACATTTACAAAATTGCAACTCTTTTTTTTTTTTTTCATTTCCCCAAGTGTTTTCATTTTCTATTTCTCTGTCTTTCCAGACCTGGATATGTACTTGACCATTTTCTGTACTGGTCATCACTCCCCTGTTATTTTATACCCAAAATCTTAGCTTTCTGGTCAGGTACATACAACTTGGAATCGAGGACAATTAATCCAGACGTGGTTCTTACATCAGCAAGATGTTAATCTCTTGAAAAGAATGTCTTTCTACTGTTCAGGAGATCAATTTCCACAACAGCTGAAAGAAATCCTCAAGTAGTCTTTCAGGAAAATAATTTTACCGTTCCAAATTTGTTTTCTTCAGTTCACCTACTCATTGCACTATCTAGCCCATAAATACACCTCTCTACATAGAATTGATGACCTTTGATATTAGCCTCACTTACCCTGTCCTAAAACCTCAATTATGTCTTTCAAATGTAACTCATCCTTATTGTTTGTACTGTTTTCTTTTGCTTTTAAAGTTCTGTGAATCAAAGCAATTAATCAACTGCTAGTTTCCTTACTTCAGAGAAATAATTTATGTTTACTTAGGGATGGGAGGGGGGGAATTATACTAGTATAGGAAACCTTTGATAAAGATGCAGGTTTGTATAAGAGCATAAACTCAGTTAATAGCTGAGTTTGAGCAAAGGTCAGTTGGAAGACTGATGGGTACTCCATACTGAGAATTAGATTTCCTCATGTATGAGGTGTGAATACCTTGAAATCATCATAGTACTTAATGCACTTTAATGCCTCGTGTTTGATATTTTTAAGTTGCAGAAATGAATCTATTACTGTTTTTTTCTACTCTCCAGCTCTAATAACAACTTTGTCCTATTATTGAATGTTTCAGTTCTACTACTGGCTTGGTAGAAAATCGTCCTCAATCACCAGCAACAGGCAGAACACCGGTGTTTGTGAGCCCCACNCCACAGCTGCTCTGCAGGCCCCAGCTGTGCCACCTCCACCAGCTCCTCTCCAGATAGCTCCTGGAGTCCTACATCCAGCTCCACCTCCAATTGCTCCTCCCCTGGCACAACCCTCTCCTCCTGTCACTAGAGCTGCCCAAGTGTGTGAAGCTGCACCCGTTCACCCAGTTCCTCCACCAGCTGAAGTACAGGGACTTCCTCCACCACCCCCACCTCCTCCCCTGCCTCCTCCTGGCATTCGACCCTCCTCTCCTGTGACAGTTGCAGCCCTTTCTCACCCTCCTCCTGTTCTGCATCCTCCTCCCACAACCATTGTCCCCGCACCTCACGCACCCCTCATGCCTCCATCTCCACCATCCCAAGTGATTCCTGCTCCTGAACCCAAACGCCATCCTTCAACTCTTCCTGTGATCAGTGATGCTAGAAGCGTTCTGCTGGAGGCAATACGGAAAGGTAATGTTTGCCTATTTAGGGGCAAAAAGAATAGTCTCAGGAACTTGCTAAATACCCATTAGCTTTGGGAGATGGACTATTGCACACGTGTAAGAAGTTGGTTTAGAGGCATGCATCTTAAGTCTGCTTCTGTTTTCTGTTCTCTACAGTGTAGGCATTGCCAAGTAGACAGATTTTTTTCAGTTTGTAATTGCACTTATCAGATGTTCAGTTTGGGTGACAAAACTGGTTCTCTCTGGAAGTTAGATTTTATAAAGTACGTATGTAGACGATCTGTGGAGATTACCTCTTCACTCCTGTTTCCCTGAAGATGTTGCTATTTCTGATAACCCACAGATGGTGTAGAAGACAAACCCATTGTTTTTCACAGGCTGTTAGATGAAAGCAGAGCAGAGCGAGTGGTGTTGGGATTTTGATCGTATATCCGTGCATTACAGCAACGTATCAGTGACACTCAGAAATTGTTGCTTGAGACTTGGAGCTGATCTTGTCAACTCCCAGCTCCGTACTGGAGCAGCCTGTACACCGCAAGGTGCCCCACTGGCAGAGTGGGAGTGAATGGCCACATTTGCCTGATGGCCTAGCCAGGAGCTGTACATACAAGCTGTACCTTTCAGCTGATGTTGCCTACAGCCAGAGAAATTCCCACTGTGCTGTGAGTGCCGCTGTTTGACTCTGTGCTGGCTTGCAAGAGTCTTTCTCAAATGCTCAGAGTACTACATGCTTGGCTTTTTCCCCTGCACCTACACCACAGTGCAGAATCTAGATAGGACTGTAACATTTGTAAATAGTAACTGAGCTATAGTCTAGGCTGTTGATATTTTTTAAGCATCTGTTGGTAACAGATGAATTGATAGCATTGACTCTACCGAAGTGTCAGCAGCGGTTGAGTACAACAGCGGTGCGTGAGCACTAGCAGAGGATACCAGCAGCACACTTAATAAAGGAGAGCCTGCTGGCAGAATGTAGGTGATTCCTGAAAATGCTTTTGACCAAGTCTTGCATGAGAAACAAAGGCTCCAGTTACAACAGCTTAAATTGCACTGAGGACCTGTGGTGGTGTTGCCTGTCAGTTGGCAACTGAGAGTATGAAGTACAGGGTGTAGTTTGTATTTAGGCTGTGTCAGTCTGCGGTGCTGTGAGTATAACGCCAAAATACAATCTCTGTCATGTTTCTGAGTCACTGAATTTAGCTTTCTCATACTGTCAGTGTGTGTAACTTCTCCTTTGTGTTTGAGCTTTAAGTAATACTTTATCCCAAAGCAGGTCATTACATGATCAAAACTGAGTTACAGGAAGTCCTGTGGTGTTGGGATACTCAACTGGGTGTAACTTCTATTTGAGACCATGAAGAGAGAGGAAAAAAAATGTTTGGAAATGCAAATAGCAAAATGGCTTAATCACTTGCAGGGGTGCTGAAAACGAGAATGTGTTTGTAATGGGAAATGAGGAGGAGGATACTATAGTAGGAGTGGTGGTGTAGTCTGCCATTGCCATCCTGACCTTCCTCTCTAAAAACTTGATAGAGAACTTCTCTCTGAGGACAGTGTCCTCAGCCTTCGTTTCTGCTTGCAAAGCCGTTTGTAAATCACGACGCTGGCGACGTGGCGGTAACACGTTTGTGGTTTGATGGTCTCCAGGTATTCAGCTGCGCAAAGTGGAAGAGCAGCGTGAGCAAGAAGCTAAGCATGAGCGCATTGAGAACGATGTTGCTACTATACTGTCCCGTCGCATCGCCGTGGAGTACAGCGATTCGGAAGATGACTCCGAGTTCGATGAAGTGGATTGGCTGGAGTAAAATTATTACGCTGCTGTACGCTGCAAAATCGAATGCTAATGTCCATTGTGGTGCTTGTTCTTTGAAAGTTTGATGGTCATTTCTAGTGTTTTTTGTATTCTTTTCTTTACATAATTAATCCATGTTTTTCTACTTTTCGGTTTACAAAAAGCTCCTAGTGCATCTTTGAAACTAGATGTTTTACAGTGGCTTTTCTTACACATCTTTTTTGAAAGAACATACTTTGTTCCGATAGACCACTAAGTATTAAGCATGGGCAGCTGTTGGTAGAGTAGCAGTTTCAATTTTTTGGCATATCTTAACTGTGCACTTTGTGAATTTTAAGTTAATGAAGGCAACTGAGATTGACATTCCAAGGGCAGCTGTATGTGCTAAGGAGCCTTATGCCACTTCTGAGGGTGTTTTAAAGCGTTCAACCTAGCTAGCAAGGTACCGCTGCCTCGACTACATCTGTAGGCTAAAAGTACATACAGTGAGCAGCACTGAACACACTGAAAGGAAAAAAATGGATCTTTGGGGGGTTTTATGATTGTTTTATTGTTGTTTTTAAAGAATTATGGCCTTATTTGAATGTTTAGAGATTCCCCTTCCCTTCTTCCCTCCCAGGTACATATTGTGTGTGGTACTATTTTTGCCTGCATAATAAACATTTAATTTTTTTTTTTCCCTGTAAAATCTTTTGACTTAAACATGCTGTGTAACTTAAGTAAATGTTAAAATAACAGTTTGATTTAATAAATGGTTCATTTTAAATGTTCCTGGTTGTTGTTTTTTTCAATGAAGCCTGCTCTTCACTGCTACGCCTGAGGGATCTTTGGCTTTCAAAGATCTAATCTGTGGTCCTCAAAGTTACAATAAATATTCTGTACTTGATCAGAAGAAAGACCCATATTAAACAAGAAAACTTGTATCATCAGATGATGTCAGCCTTCCAAAATCTGAAGGGAGCCTGCAGAAGAGCGGGAGAGAAGGGACTCTGTCAGGAAGTGCAGTGACAGGACAAGGGGTAACAGCTTTAAATTTGAAAGGAGACATTTAGGTTAGATACTAGAAAGAAATTCTTTCCTGTGAGGGTGGTGAGGCACTGGAACAGGTTGCCCAGAGAAGTTGTGGCTGCCCCATCCCTGGGGGAGTGTTGAAGGCCAGGCTGGATGGGGCTTTGAGCAACCTGCTCTAGTGGGAGGTGTCCCTGCCCAGGCAGGGTCTAAATGGTCTTTGAGGTCCCTTCTGACTCTAACCATTCTATGATTCTGTGGTATCTATATACGTATCTACAAGAGAAAGCTGGAATAGTACTGTGATCCATTAGGTTGTTTTTGTTGTGTTTTTTTTTTTTTTAAAAAACGGGGGCTTGTGGGTTCTGTGATTTGGGTTTTTTATAATAAAAAATCTTTATCATCAGTGTATCCTGAGAGGAGAAAGGGAGGTGCAGCAGTCAAAGTCACAGTTAATGGAAGATGACAAAGAACATGGGTGATTTTCCAGAGTCATTTCTGAAGTGCTGTCTAGCAGGATACTGCATGTTATGTAGTTATAGGGCTTTTGTGTTTCCCTTCTCTGGAACAACTCCTTCGGGTCTGCGCAGGGAGTCAAAAGCCTATTGAGAAGGGAAGCGTGGGAAAGTGCGAGGGCACTCTGACCTTGTGAAATCGTTCCTGGGAGATGGAATGGTTTAATAGAGGAAAGCGAGTCTTGAAACTCAGAGCGAGATTTCTGAAGGTGGAACATGAGATGTCCTAGAGGCTACAGAACAATTCAGAGAGGTGTGTGGTTATTAACCTGCTCTTGGGATCGGGCAAAACTCCGGAGGTGCAGGTTGGGGCAGGAATGCCATCCAGCAGCCATCCCAAACCTCACTGCCACCATCTCAGCTGCCCTTAGCACTTTGTACATGTATATTCAAGACTTTTCCCACTGCAACAGTAATGCCTTCGTTGTGTTTAGGGGAGAAAAATCATTGTCACAATTTGTGAATCTGCATTTTTATAGCTAGAGATTGCAGTTCTTCTTCACATGCTGTTCTCTTTGATAGTTGTCTTCACAATAACGCCATCTGCTTTACTCTGCCTTCTTCAGTTAACTTCCAGCCTGCACGTCCTGCTTAATAGCTCCTCATAATGTTAAAGGAAAGATGTCAGAAGCACCACTACAGGAATATTTGATTGTGTTTAGGTGTTTCCTTGTATCTCAGTAATCCTCCATTGCCAAACCTGGCCCAGTAGCTGTGAGAGATCTCATTTACACATCTGAACCAGACTGGTCTCGTCAGGTGGAAGTGCAGCACGCACACACCTGCAGCTACCCTTTCAGCAGGGAGCCAGGTCTGTCAGCAGCTGAAAGAAGAGCCTGTGCCTAAATTCTGTGTGTAGGTAGTTCTGCCATTCACAAAGTCACTTTTCAGCTGATATTTATACCTGTTCCTTGCTGTAGTCTCTAAACTCCTGATATTCCTGGTGGGTATTATAGACAGCAGCCTATGTTGTCACTTAAATGGAGCAGCAGCATGTCTGTGCCCAGGCCATAACTGCTCCAAGTGGAGGCAATCTCCCACAGCGTGCTCATAGGTAAGCGTAGGAAGTATGGGTTGGGTGAATGGACAGTGAGGTGGATTGAAAAGTGGCTGCAAGACAGAGCTCAGAGGGTCGTGATTAGTGGCAGAGGATCTAGTTGGAGGTCTGCAACAAGTGGTGTTCCCCAAGGGTCAGTACTGGGTCCAGTCCTGTTCAAAATATTCATCAATGACCTGGATGAAGGGATGGAATGTGCTCTCGGCAAGTTTGCTGATGATACAGAACTGGGAGGGGTGGCTAACACACCAGAAGGCAGCTGTGCCACCATCCAGCAAAACAAAGGTGGTTCTGGGATCCCCAGTTCAAGAGAGACTATTGGAGAGAGTCCAGCATAGGGCAACAAAGATGATTAAAGGATTGGAGCATCTCCTGCATGAGGAAAGGCTGGGACTCTAGCCAGGAGAAGAGAAGGCTGAGGGGAGACCTTATTAGCGCTTATGAGTATCTAAAGGGTGGGTTGAAGGAGGATGAAGCCAGACTCTTCAGTGGTTCCCAGTTACAGGGAGAGGGGCAATGGGCACAAGCTGGAAGATGGGAAGTTCCATTCAAATATGAGAAAAAACTTCTTTACTGTGAGAGCCCTGGAAGAGGCTGCCCAGGGAGGTTGTGGAGTCCCCTTCTCTGGAGACCTTCAAGACCCACCTGGATGCAGTCCTGAGTGACATGCTCTGGGCAACCCTGCTTTAGCAGGGGAGTTGGACTAGATGATCTCTAGAGGTCCCTTCCATCTCTGACAGTTCTGTGATAATCTCATTGCAGCATCACCTTGCACTGTGGGTGTGCCCCGAGTGTGTTCAGGCCTTGTGGACTGGGTATAACTTGCCTAAAGCAAGGAGATGAGTTAGCAAACACAAAAGGAGAGAAGAAGCAGAAGGAAGCGGAAGGGCCCTTCCATGACTGCAGCTGTCACATATCGGACTTATTGACAAATGGTTGTTATTGACCTGCGTAACCCTCCCGGTGATGAATAACATCCCCTCCAAAGCGGTTCCCGGGGCGGACAGAGCGCTCCTGTGATGTGACACAGTCACGCGAAGTAATGAACCTCGTCTGAGAAAAGTCAGGAGTTAAATTCAGTTAACATTTCAAAGGGGGGATTCTTGGCCTTCTGCCACCGCCACAGCTTTCTGCCATAGCAACTGGTCCCCAGATAGCAGCAGCGTGATTCACTGGTAGCGCGAGGTGATTGCCGAATTTGAATACTTGCATTTATAGACCTTCTCTGAGCCAGGCCTTTGCAATCTCGGTGATTGGTGTCCCTCTCGCTGTGGTCTCCCACTGCCCTTCTCTCGTTTGGTGGAACGCTGCTCGATGTGATTAGATGTGTAATAGATTATTGATTGCTTTGTCTCCTGAGGTACTAAATCAAGGCTTCTGTATTGAACTGTTTATAGGTGCTGTTGTTTGCTTCTGTACATTTGCAGCAGCTGGTTAAAATCAAAGACTCAAAGTCTGCTACAGAAATAACGTGTCAGTAACGTTCAATGAAAGTGAAGAGAAACCTTTGTTCAGCTTCTCACCTTCCTTGAACTGTAATCTGGGGCACTTAAAAATGATCTACCTCTCCCACTGCAGAGCGGGAAGGGGGGTAGGGTGGGGGAGAAGGAAATAAAAAGCATAGAGAGAAGAAGTGAAAGGTACTCCACGTTCTCCAGTGGCAGAACTGGAGCAGAAGACAAAATTGGTTGCTCAGGGGTTTTATCAAAAGATAAAATAACAACAATGACAGAGCCATCACGGACAGGCCATAAATAGCTTAATGGAAGAGAACAAGTAGTGAAGAAACAAAAATGATGAGACATAGTTCAGGTTCTTTTTTTAGTGTTACATTGTGAACAGCAACCATTAAATACTAGATATCATTAAGGGATTATGTAATCTCCCGTTACATTTGGATTAAACAAGCAGGAGGCATTTTTAAAAGATGTTTAGTCGATAAAATTATCCTTCCCTGTGTGTGGCACAGGGGTGAACTCAGCACTCAGGTGGATATTGACATGCCATCACCTGCTCAGACTAAGACTCGGCTTTAGAAGGCGTGATGGGACCTGAGCATGCAAAGAGGTACCGACAGCCTCAGTTCCATTGGGACGTACATTCTGCTCAATGTTAGGACCATCTCAGCTTGGATGCAGCTGCCACTACTGAAGCATCCCTGTGTGCTTTACCTGGTGGCCGTGAGCCCTTAGACTACAACAAGGAGACAGACAGAAACATGGGTCCTGTGGTGGGCTGCCATGTCTCAGTCTGGTCTCCCCAACCCACAGATCACTCCAGGGAGGTGGGGGATCAACACCAGCTTCAGATCGTGGTGCAGAAAGCCCTGCCTGGCAGGCAATCCAGCAGATACAGCTCTCTGCAAGGTCGCTAGCTCGAAGCAGGGTACCATCAGCAGTATAGGGTTAGGTCAGCAGTCAGAGCCCCAAAACCTGGCATTTGCACAAACTAGAGCAGTTCCAAGAAGAGATCCCGAGGCAAAGCCTCACCACAGCCGCTGCAGCCGGGGTCTGCATCAGCAAAAGATCTGACAGAAATTCGACTCGAGCTCCATCAAGTGTCTGCTCTGTCTCCTCAGCTGCAGGCCAGAAAGAGCTGTAACTCTTTCAATCCCTGTTGCAGGTGGCAACATTAAACACCGGGAGAGGACTCACAACTGCAGGCCAAGGGCAGAAATGATGGTCTCCCTTTTTGGAGCCACTCAGGCACTTTTTCTCTCTCCTTTCCCCTTCTGACTACTTTTCCCACTTGAACAATTCTCAGGGTCACTAGCCTGCCCATGGGAGACTTTTCACACACACACACTTCGTGGCTGCAGCTGTGATGGACCTTACCGATTCCCAAACTGCTTGTTGAGTAGATCACCTGCCCTTCCACATTAGTGTCCCACATCTGTCCTTTGAGCTGCTTTGGAGGGTGTTCCCTCACCAGATCCAACTGCAATGAGCTGGGGTAGGTTTAAGTGCTTAAAAAGCAGGTTCCTTGCAGCTCAGGAACCTGTCTTTTAGACAGCACACATCCGAGGAGTGCTCCTGTGAGTGACTTGGCTGCAGCTCTGAGGGCTTAATAGAGGTCTGACAGCACACCACCAGGCAGCTGCGGAGGAGCAGGCAGGGAATGGGAACCCCATCCCTATCCCAGCTGCTCCTAGAAGAGGACACATGAACAAGCCCCAGGAAAATGTGGGCTGGGGTACAGAGCAGACCCTAGGAGGCTGGAGCTGCGCACCCCATCCCATTCCTGTTGGAGAGACAATACCAGTACCATGCAGCCTGTGCTTTTGCTGTGCTCCTCGCTGTGCTGTGAGCAGATGTTTCCTCCCTCCCCACCCCACTAACCCTTTTTCCTGCAGAATGGGTTCTGCCACCTTAGTCATCGCTTGCATTCCCCGACTGCCACCAGCCCCTGACAGCAGTATCAGCAACGGCCTTTCAAGAAAATTGCATCTGTCCTATTTCTTCAAAATTCTTGCTTTTAAAGTGTGTGCAAGCTCTGGGCAGTTGCTCTGGCCACTTTCCTTTTGGCAGCTGGAAACATCTGAGTACAGCTGGGAGCAGGGATCGTCTCTGGAGCAGGGCTGAATATTCTCCTCCTTAGGTTTCTTTTTCTGATGGCTGGATAGCTTCTCTTTCAGACACAGGGTAGCTGAGGGCCCCCTACAGACAGGTTGTTTCCATTTTTCATCCTGCCCCCATTTTAATGCCTTTGATGGCGGAGCGTTCTCTATTGCAAAACCAGTGCCATTTTAACACAGCTTCATGGCAGTATCACTCCAAGGTAAGCAAGATTGCACTCCCTTCAGTGCAATTTTACACTGTGTTTTAGCTGCTTCCACTCCTCTGCAAGCCGTTTTCTTCACCACAATTTTAAAACCTCAGAAGAGGACTCCTTGGGGCCACCCCAATGGCGCCCGTGGAGCAAACATCCACGCTCGGTGTCGTATTATCACAGCTTGATTTTGCACTCCTCTACGAGCCAGAAATAACTCCAGCAAACTGCCTGAGTGAGTCCAACCTCACGAGAAAGCAGGGCTCAGCCTGGGGGTTGTCGTGCTGGTGCAGATTTAGAGCTGCTCCTTTGTGCCAAGCAAACAGTGTAGGCTGAATTTTCCCAGCCGCATTTTCGGTGAGGCCAAAACCAGTTTGTAAGCATTGCCAGCAGGATAGGCGGCCAACACAGCCCCGTGCAGGGACACAGGGGAGCCATCAAAGAGGGGAGCCTGGTCTGGGGGGCTGCCCTCCCTCACTCTGCCCCACAGAGGGATGTGTCTTATGGGATTTAAAAGGCACAAAGAAGTTAGCAAGGCTCCCGAATGGGAGAGGTGTTGCCCATGAGCCAGCATTGTTTGCTGGCCAGTGGGATTTCTGGCAGTAATTCAGCAGTGATTAATTAGAAGAAAACATTAGGATATCTCCTTTGTTTCCATACACTTTGTTCCCTAGTGCCGGACAAGAGGAGTTTTGGTGCCAGTGATTCATCTTTGGATGAATCAGAGGTAGAAAACAGCAACTCAGCCCTTGTCCCGTCCTTGCCCTCCTGCAGGAGGAGCCCAGCTCTGGGAGAAACCAAATATGCCTGGAACTTCCCAGGCAGCTCCTGCAGGTCACTCTCTGGAGATGTCTCTGATGAAGATCTCTAAGGTCACATGGAAAATTTACAACCTTAAATCCCACAGATTTTCAAGCCACGCCTGGATGCCTCTTTGGTTTTTGAAACCTTCCATTGACTTGCCACATCTCTGAAGCTCACAAAATCCAGGGGTCTGAAGGTCTCTGGAGGACCCTGCAAGTGCAGGATAGAGTCAGCCCAGCAGGGCTGCCTTCATGCTCCCTACAACCAGGAGACATTTTTGGGAGCATTGGTGCTGAAGTCCTCCCCCAGTGGGGGCTGTGGTGCCCTCTGCCACGAAGCCTGAGCAGGTCCCAGTAGGGCGAAGCAAAGGGGCTTGTGTGGCTGCAGCCACCATGGCCATCACCCCATGCTCAGGCTGAATAAAAATCCTGCTGGAGTACCCTACTGTCATCCACGTCAACTCCCAGTGCTGGCATGGTCAGTGACACCTATAAGGAGGTGTTTATTAGAAGTCTGGCAAAATAGCCTCCCAACACACACAGGAACAATTACTTTCGTGTTTTTCCCTCCAATTTTAATAGTCCTTCTACTCTACATAAATTTCATTAGCTGCATTTATATGGTCACTAAACTGCTTGATACAGTATTATATTCACAGCAGGAAATTATTTGCCATTACGGTGAAAATGAGCATTTCCTAGTTTTGTCAGTGCAGAGAATTACATTATCAGGGAAATAATAACCAGCTGAACTGAAGAAGGGTTTGATTCATGGTAATTACTGATTATATGCAGATTGCTTTATGGTTTTAATTCTTTGGTCTCCCACTGTTTGCTTGCTAAACCTCTAAAAACAAAACCAAACACAAAAAAAACCCCGAACCAACCAAACAAACAAAAAAAGAGTGAGTTAGGAGCATCTTGTTTGTAAGGTAAATTACAGAACCTATTTTGTTGATTACATGAAAGGAAGGAAGCAGAGCTCTGCACAAGCCAGGATGGCAATGGGAAGGAGCCGGCAGCGAGCCACGCTTGCCTCCATCCCTGGCTGCTGCCACCTCCGTGCAGCTCTTTCAGTTCACATCCCCGTGACTGCAGCCCTCACCTGCACTCCTGGCTGCTTTTACTGGGACTACAGCAGGGACTGGCCCCAAAAAAGCACCCATGGGCACAAGTGGGAGCATGTGAAGGTAGCTCCCTGCTCCTCCAGCTCGCAGCCCCTCCAGTCTGTCCCTTCTCTGTTTTCACCCCTGCTCATCACTTGGAGGTAAGTGGATGTATCAATTCATTCCTGCTCAAAAATACCCCTAAAGACACTTCTTCCAATTAAATGCAACAAAAAGGCCTTTGCAAACCTTCAGTTTTAGCCAGCACCATGCTTTCAAACCTCAGAAGCTGGTTAGCAAACTGCAGGCTGCCTTTGACAGAAAGCTATCCAAAAATAGAGCAGCGCATCGCTGCTGCTTCTCATCCAGTCAAGCCTATCCAAAACAGCTCTTCTCTTATTTCCTACAGCAAGCCTACAGACTCATGATCCCCAGAGATGAAACAGTCCTTTTGATCATATATATTATACCTAGCATTGCTGGAGCCAAATTGCAGCCCCTGCTCTCTCTGTGACAGACAGTGGGGCCACGCTCCCTGCCTGCCTGGGGAGTGCGGCCATCCCCGTTGCGCCTGGGCAGCTCGCTGGCTGCTCGCTGCATTTATTTTTAAAACACATATCTACACTCTCTTCAGTGAAAAGTGGGCTTTGCATCCAAAAATCTCGCCCTGTGTGGGAGGGAGCAGGCTCAGAAGCATGGCCGGTGGCTGGGTTTTGCACTGGGCCTCTCCAGCCTGTGCTGGCTGGGATCTTCCAGCTGCCAGCGCTTTATCTAACAGATGAAAAGGAGACAGAGGAGGAAAGTGCTGTAATTGCCAGCACAAATGACAGATCAGCCCTGCCCACCCCAGGGAAGGCAGCACAGAGGAAATGGGGTTGCAGCACCCACCAAACCCATCAAGGGTGGTCCCATGTGAGCACTGGCACCATCATGGCAGAGCGCAGGGCTGGATCCGGGCTCTGGGATGGAGGGTCGGCAACACCAGCATACCCATGGGAGCCATGAGAAAAGCACTTTGTCCCCTTGGTCAGTACCAGCCATGATGGCTCCCCCAGCCTGACCATGGGATGACGCTGTTCCTTCAGTCCACATTATTGCCCTCACTAGTAAAGATCCCCCTCGGGGATGCATAATCATTTCCTCAGCTGTTCCCGAGTGCCCCAGCAGGTGAAATGTCCTCAGCAGCTCCACTCGTGGGATAGCATCTTCAGAAGTGGTCCCCATTCCTGACACAATGTTAACAGGGATGTTTCAGCCTTTCTGCTGTGTGCAGGGAGAGCTGAAGGTGGCCAGGTGGCCCCACCAGCAGGCTTTTATCTGCCTCTGCAGGATGGCCACCCTTGGGATTTCTGAACTTCTCCCTTTTCAGGTCACAAGCCTTTAGAAGTGACATATGCAATTTTGTGCTGACCAGTAAGAGCTACTCATCTTGACACTTACCACCTTGTTTCTCTGCCTTCTTTCAGTGCAAGAGCAATACTTCAAATATAATCATAATGAAATAAATATAGAATCATAGAATCATAGAATCATTTAGGTTGGAAGAGACCCCTGGGATCATCAAGTCCAACCATCAGCCCTACTCTACAAGTTCTCCCCTACACCAGATCCCTCNTGAGGTGCCCAGAACTGGACACAATACTCAAGGTGTGGCCTCACCAGTGCTGAGTACAGGGGGACAATCACCTCCCTACTTCTGCTGGTCACACTATTCTTTATGCAAGCCAGGATGCCCTTGGCCTTCTTGGCCACCTGGGCACACTGCTGGCTCATGTTCAGCTGCCCGTCGACCAGCACCCCCAGGTCCTTTTCTGCCAGGCAGCTCCAGCCACACTGCCCCAAGCCTGTAGCGATGCATGGGGTTGTTGTGGCTCAAGTGCAGGACCTGGCACTTGGCCTCATTGAAGGCCATGCCATTAACATTGGCCCATCTATCTAGTCTGTCCAGGTCCCTCTGTAGAGCATCCCTGTCCTCAAGCAGATCAACACTCCCACCCAACTTAGTGTCATCTGCAAACTTACTAATAGTGTTTTCTATGTCCTTATCTATATCATCAATGAAGATATTAAAAAGGAAAGGCCCCAATATAATAATATAATTAAGAGAGAACTGCTCTCTTTTTGGCTGTTTGCTATGGGAAGGCCACTTCTTCCCTGTCTGTCCCCGTTGTTTTGCTCACCTCCACCATCAGCTAGCATTTGACCATCCATAACGTGGATTAGGTATAATTTCTGTGCCATTGGTGCCTGGAGGGGGGGTGTGCGGTTCTGCCTGCTCTCTGAGCGGACTGCCCCCGGGGCTCACCACCCTCCACCTCAGGCCGTGCTGGGTGAGGGTGTATCGCCAACACACCAGACAAACCCCAAAGCCTCAGGCACTCCCCCAGACTCCTGCCGGGAGGCGGCCGCCACCGAGCTGGAGATGCGCATCGGGAGGTGGCAGCATTTCCCCGCCTTGCAGAGCCCGGCTCCGGGCGGCGACAAGGACGGGGACGGGGACAGACCGGGCACAGCCGCTCCCCCCTGCCTCGCAGGCAGCTGAAGTGCTCTTTTCAAGAGAAAAGAAGCAATTTTTATTAGTTTTGCTTTCAAGACCCAGACCCACGTTTGGCATCTCACACTTTCCATATACCGTTTATTCCCATTTTTAGCTCTCCTTTTCTTTCCTTTTTCTCTCTCTTTTTTTTTTTTCTTTTTTTTTTTTGAGGTAGCCACAAGGCAGCAAGCTGCCTGCAGCAGCTGGAGCAGCATCCCAGAGTCTCGCCCAAGCTGTACTGGTCACCCCAGTCCGCAGTGAGGATGGGCATTGAAGGAGAAGGTCTCCCCGGGCACATGTGTCACCAGCTCTTAGGCAACGCCAAGGCAAGCTGAACCCTTCCAGCTCTCATGCAGTACATGGCAGTACCAGTCCCTGGGGCTCCAAAAAGATATTTCCCTCAAGGAGTTTCCTTGTGTTTCTCCACCCAACACGAGCCTTGAACACCTTCTGGGGTTGCATCGTTGATGCCACCACCACAGGCTGGGGCCACTGCACTGAAATGCTGTGGTGACAGAGGCTTTAACAATGGCCTCTTCATTTGCACAAAGATGGCAGAGTGGGTCATACCCTGGAGATAACAGCTGGCAGGGGTTTCAGCCTCCATACTCACCAAGAAGCTAAAGCAGGTGCCTGGTGCAGTGTCTCTGCATCCTGGCACCTCCCTGGGTGACAGGGCTGAGCACACCCACCCAGAGGATGCAAGTGGCTCTTTCAGAACTCGCTGAGGAGCTCGTCCCTGCCATTGCTAGCACTCAAGGGCACCAGCACTGGGCTTGGCCATCTCACACCCTGTGGCAGTTTGTCTGCTCCTGGAAAATTGACAGGTCAGGCAGCAAGAGTGATCCCACACCAAGTCCCCCATTGGCTGCCTCCTGGGATGGTGTCCTGCCCCAGGGCAGAGCCAGCCCTCTCCCCAGGGTGGCTGGTAGCCATCAGAGCTCACCTCCCAGTGTGCATGTTTGCCCGGTACTGGCTGTTGTGAATAACATACATGCACTTGCACACTCCTGCCAATACATGAGTTGTTTTACAATGTGCTGGAGTGTTACCATCAAACCATAACTGTTTGTACTGGGAGGGGAATCTGGATTCTGGCCCCCACTGCATTAGGAACAACATAGCCATATGAAAAAAGTAGTCCTACCTGGAGCTGGACAAAGCTGAGCTCCTGGGTCGTGGTTTCAGCATATAAATAGAGGAGCTGAAGATGTGACAAGCTGAGTGATGGCATCTCCCAGAACTTACAGAGGAGCAGCCTGGGAAATGGCTTTCACTGTTCTGTGAAAATGCAGGAAAGCAGGAAAGCACAGTTTAGCCAAAAACATTTGCAGTGCTCAAGAAAAGCTCAAGTCTATCAATGAATTTTTGTCTCATCTGTAGGCATGAAGCATTGCAAGGAAGGCTATCTTTGTAATCAGATCTTAGAGAATAAGTGAGCTACCACAGGAGTGTTTTCCAAGAGCATCACTTGGGTTAAAAGACCAAGCATCCTCCAGGGAAATACACCAAGAAATCCCATGGCTTTTCCCTATTGCTGCTGTACCCATCTCCTAACGTACATCTGGACCTGGGGAAGAGCAGCCCCCCTCCTCTCCTGGGAAGGAGAGGAGGAGTGGCAGGCACACCACTAAGACATCTCTGTGTCTCAGACTCACAGGACTAGCCCTGACCTCCATTCATGCCAAGCTGCTGGTCCACAGGGGCACTTCTGAGTGGGGTAGAGCTGAGGAAAGAGTATTTCATAAAAAGAAACCGGTGAGTATGTATAAATTTGGAGCCCAGTGCTTCACAAGACCGCCTGTGCGTGCGTGGGGTGGTGGTGCTGCCTCGTTTGGGCCTGTCCTGCCCTTTTTGGTGAACCCGGGCAGGCGGCCGCAGGGCTGAGCTGTGGCGCGAGGCAGCGTGGCCTCAGCGGCGTGGCAGGCCCGCTCGGCAATAAGCGTGGCTGGGCAGGCAAACAGCCCCCACCAGTCCCCTTAAACGACAGGACTGGTCCCTCGCTCATAAGCGTTTCCACGCAAACAGCGGCGGCCTTACCTTTATCAGCAACCGGATATTGAGGTATCGGTGCCTGTGATTTCGGCGGCTTGTTTCAGTGCACATTTTCCTTTTATGGGCTGCCATAAATCAGGCTGATTACGTTGGCTAAATTACTGGTTTTCTTTTGGCGAGTTTTCTGCAGATTAGGCTTTGACTATCGCTGATAACCGTGCATATTCCTGTGTCACACACCTTTTTAACGTAAGCGTAGGGTGGAAAGAAAAGAGTGTTAAGAATCTCCCCTGCCCTTCTCTTCAAGGCGAAGCCATCACAAAGAGCCAGCCATGAAGCCGTATGAACGCTTGCAATTACGTGGCTGCGCTAAACGTCTGTATTAACCCGATGTTCACAGAAAAGTAAATGATCTGGGAAAATATCAACACGGGTAGTATATCTTATTTGGCAGTTGATCACATATGACTCCTATGTGCTTTCGAATGACCATTTTGAAGTTGGTTGCCGGTAGCACTGGGTATTCAGGGTGGGGATAGTACAGAGAGGGTGTGTTATAGATGTGTGCTGCCAAAAAATGAAAGACCAAGACCGTAAACCTAATGCAAACCCTGGCCATCGAGCAGAACTGCACGTGAGGGACTTGGCCAACCTACTCTTTGCTGAGAATGCAACACTTGGCATCCCGCAGTGAACTCAGTGCTGTGAATCTTGTATCCCACCATGTCCACAGCAGAAAGGTCCTTTTTGGGTAACAGCCACCTCTGAGCAGGCACTCACTGCCACACGCTGCCCTGCCTGCCCCAGAGACAAGTGTCTCCATGACCCTTCTAACACCATTTCCACTGCCCAAGAAGCCTTCTGCCTCTTCTTCCTTCTTTCAGTTCCTGCATCTCTTTGCAGTGTGTCCATGGGATGGTCCTGAAGCTTATATGTCCTTGGAAAAGAGTATCGAGGTGACAGCAGTCATAGCGAACTTGCTCTGTGACACAGGTTTGAAGCCAGATAAAGGTTTTCACTCAACAATTACTTAAGGTAGTGAATGAGTAGGGTTTCTGAGGGGGTCATCAGTGCACCACAGCTCTATGGGTATTGCACAGCATCTGGGCCCTGACCCTTATTCAGAATGCATCCCGTCAGCATCCCTCAGAGGGTTCAGAAAACTGAATTCTTACTTTTTTTTGGTCAAACTTACAGAGTTTGACTAATTCAAACTCAGTAGCCTGAGCATCTGAACAGATTGCATCCCCCCAGGTTTTCTACAAGGTACTTTGTCAAAAGTTACTATAATTTAGATAAATATCTGCTGTCGTCACCAAGCCTATAGCTGTGACAAAGGCAGCTATTGATTTTGTCTGATGTGATCTATCCTGTATGAACACATGCAGCTTCTCACTCATCAGTTTGTTATCTGAAACATTATTACGTATTGATTCCCTTATTTGCTTTGCATTTACCAGCTGCAGAAATTGGCTGAGTTGTTTGGCAGTTTGGGGGACCAACCTTCCTGAAGACTTTTTGAAAACTCTCCATTTTTTTTACAGAAAAGCTTGGCCAATGTTTGTGAGAGGGGTGGCATTATTTTCTGCAGGTCTTCAGGGGTTCCCTGAATGGCCTGAGCAGAAAGGGAACTAGGTGATCCCTTGAAATCCTTCCCACCCTGACCTTTCTGTTCGAAGACATAAGGCCTGTCCTCTGAGACACTGACTTGTGCATGTGTGCACATGCACATCTGCCTTAATTCCACTGTCAGACACCATTACATTACAATTACCATTAACTAAAATAAATGGCTGCATCCTAATGACAGACTAGAATTCGACCCCATTTCTTCATCCACATCGTTATGATTTAATTTGCAGTCTCTATAGTGCTATGCCAGTTGCTACAATGCACGTACAACAGATCTGAGCATCTCAAGGAGGTTTTCTTCCACCCCCTGCTACTTTTGGTAGCACCAGCCCCTGCTCGCTGAAGGCCGTTCATCCTGCCTAGTAAGCAATCACTCATACCATATGGATGTTCACCACTGCTCAGATCAGCAGTGGTGGGACTTGGAACTGGCAGTCTGGGACTAGGAACTCACAGTGATTCAATAACCCTTCCCTCCCATCAGCTGATAACGTGGAATAAAGAACACCTCCACAGAAATCACTTCACATGGGCCACTTTTCCTAGGCTGTTATTCATTCATCACCAGTTTCCAGACCCAGCTTCAGCTAAAGAGGAAAGATGGTTTACGCCATAATCGTTCTGCATGGCGTCTCAAAGAAACAGAGTGCTTCAGCTTGTACCTGCAGCTGAAGCTGTCCTCAGATGACTTCAATCATTTCTCTATAACAACGTGGGGGTCAGCTGGGTGTAATCGTTACAGGAAATGTACCAAAGCACCTCCTACTGTGAGGGATGATTTGTAGCACTCCCTCTTAACATCGGGCTTGCATGCAAGGAAGTCCAGCAAAAGAAAACCTGATTTTAAAAGATGTGTACATACACATACACACAAACTCAGAGTTCGATGCTTGATTACGAAGATGCTGACACTCTGCAGGAAATATTTTTTGGGAAAAACCTGCTGTATTTATCCATAAGCAATTCTCCTTGTACAGGTTCAATTCTGGTATCTAGAAACTCTATGAATTGGGAGGAGAATTGCTGGCCTTAGGAGGTCAGCAATGTATAACATAGTAATCATAAAGCCTGACCTAAAGAGTGGGTGGAGAACTGAAGCATCTGTAGTATCTGAGTACCTGCTACTTAAGTGTTTACAGACAGAAAATTAAAGAAGTATATGAGACTACACCAGTGACATAGACCAATAGGGCTGGAAGAGACCTCATGAGTTTATTCAACCTGTTGCTGGAGACAGACTCATTCTCCCTGTGTTGTTTCTGTGGATGTTTGTGACTTGCTGTGGGAGGTCTCCAATGTTGGAGGTCCTCACAACCTCCCTCCACAGACTGTTTCAGTGCTCCTTTACTTCTACTAATGGATAATTTTCTGGTGTCAAGCCTGACTCTTCCTTGCTGTACTTTAAGCCCGCTGTTCCTTGTTCTACAAACCACGGATGTGGGATGCACGTGATTTCCTTCCAATTTTACAGCAGCTTTCACACACAGGAGAAGCTTCCCTGAACCTTCACAAACAGTGAGGTGATGCTGTTGACCATGCTCAGCCATGGGTTTGCTACATGGCTGGTCACTTCCTATCCTGGATTTGCACAGCTGATTTTCCTGCTCTGCTGCTGTGCTTGCCACTAATGGACTATCCTTTATTTTTATTATCTCAGTCTCTCTTTCAGACTTGCTAAGATCATGTTGAACACCAAGTTGGTCCTCCAAGGTAACTGCAGCCCCTCCCAGCTGCCTGAGAGCTACACACTGAGCAAGTGTTCTCCCTGCTCCATTACCCAAGTAATTTATGAAATAATTGACTCACACTTTTGCTAAGACAGGCACCTGTGAAACATGATTCAGTGCATCCTCCTGTCCTGGCAGCACCCTCCCCAGTGATTGCTCTCTGGTTTACAGAGAAATTGCACCCTGACCAAGTTCTTCTCCCTTGCTTGCTTTCATTGCTCTTGAGAGGTGGCACAGAATTAGGGCTCCTGTCAGGCTTTCTTCTTTCACTAAAGTTATGAAAGACATTTGCATAAAGCAACTGTCATATTTGTAGAAAGAAAGAGAAACCAAGTCAAATCAGCATTGGGAGAAGAGACACAAACAAGCAATAAAAAGGTCTGAAACTCTGTGGATCCACCGGTCGCGCTGCCTACATCAGCTCCAAGTGCTTTATCTGCAGACCGTAACAATTAAAACCAGCAGAAGAGTAATATAAAACATAAAGGTTTCCACTGTATCTCTCTATGGAGGACCATTTTCAAAAGTTAGAAACAACCACTGTTGGATGACGGCATAAATGACCTTGCAGAGCGATGGTGATGGATGAAGTGTGCAAGTAGCTCTTGAGACGTGCAGCTTGATGGGAAACTGCACCGAGCAATCGTTCGCCTCTCTCCTTTGCCTGGAGTGAACTGGGGGGATGGACCCGGTTAACCACAGCACAGCAAGAACATCGCAGCCAATCAATAGCCCAAAGTGCTGGAACAGCCGAGAAATTGTTGCTATGGATTTATATAGGGTTATAAATTTTAAAGGGAGGTCACCGGAGAGTAATCTTAAGAAGCAGGAACAGCAACTTCTCTTCTTTGTGAAAGCAAAGAGAGGTGATACCGGGACAGACAAAGTTGTAAATGTAATATTAAGGCTTTTGGGAATGGAGCAAAGGCAAGACGATATAAAAGCTGCCTTAGGTTGTTTAAAAGATATTTTTATTGCCTGCATGTGATACATTGAAGGACATAAATGTGTATTTCTCAGTCTCAGCTTCTGATTAAGAAAGCCAGCAAATTGCAGTCCTCAACTGGAGCCTCTCTGAGGGGCAGCAAAACAGAGTGATCCATCCTCTGCCCCCGCTGCCTGCCCCTGCCTGCCCCACTGCCTGCATCAGGAGGGAGGCCTCCAAGCAACGCTCCCACCACCACTACTTGCCCCAAGCTGAACATTCGTGTCACCCAAGTGCTAGAGACAAGACACCCATTTCCTTGAGGGAGCCACAGAGGGGCTTGTGGCAGAGCTGGCTGCTGTAGCTCCCCTGAGCTGAGTTGTCCTCCCCATCCTGCCCGTTTTGACCCCTCCTCTCTTCCTCCTGCCCACAGCTGGGCAGCTGGGCTTTCATGTCTGTATTAATAGGGATTCATCAGCAGAAGTGTTGCCTCAGGGGGAGAGCGTTTACCTCCACCAAAGTGTCTGACTGACCTCTCTGATACAAAATCAGCTTGTGGTATGTTTTCAGACCAATCTGAATGTGTCTGTGTGTTGGCTGTGCTCTGTCAGTGGAACTCCACCACTACATCTGCCTTAATCTGTTCTGCTCCTACCCTGGCATGTAGAAAATATGACCCATGGGGAATTGTGCTGCCTATCACACCCCAAAGGCAGGTCTTGGATAACTTCTTCTGGTAGTCCAACAGCACGCCAAGCCCTTTAAGATTATCCTGGCCACAAATCATCACATAACAATGAGGCGGGCTAAGCATTCAGTGCTTGCTCTGAAGACCTTAGGGATGTTACAAGCTGGGTATCCTGCAAAATATCACTCCTGTTGTGTCTTTTCACCTCTGGTGGAAGATGACTTTCAAGAGAAAGACTAAACTCCACCAGCAGCTTACAGATCCTTCTGAGGATTTCTTAGGGACAAAGCAAGGTGCAGATCTGATAGTCAGGCATTTTTGTTTGCATTTGCACCAGACTGGCCCATGGATCCCTCTCAGTTATGGTTTTCCGAGGTCTAGCAAGAGCAGAACTGGCACAGAAGTGTTAGAGGGAGCAGTCCCCTCTGAGGTGACATCCTCACACATGAAATCGCTCCGAGAGAAGTGGTAGTGCTGTCTGAAAAGAGAGGAAAATGGAGATGTGTTTGAGGAAAGGCAGCTCCTGCTAAGGGCAGGAAACGTGACATTTTCACAGTGCCTTCAGAGAAGAGAGAAGGAGAGGCAACCTCTGGGGAAGAAATGAAGGTGTACGGGGGTGTCAGGGAGAGAACTGAGAGACAGAGGAACCACAGACACACCTGGATGTCCCCAAAGTGGAAAAAAAAGACATGCATCCTATCTGTGTTTTCTACACAAACAGGAACAAAAATACTTTTCTGATGTTCTTGGTAGCCCCTAAGCAAGTTCCACTGCTGTCTCATTTTATAGATCTGACCCATACTAAGAACATCCCATGGTCAGGCAAAATGTCCCAGTTTTAATGACAACAAAGGCAGAGTTGGAACCTTCCCTAACTTCTGAAAATATCTTATGAAATAAGAAAATCAGAGCTGTTCTGGTTGGCACAGTAAGAACCACGTGCTGCTAAAGCAGCGGTAGGTTTCAGCAGACAAGGTAGCACCAGGGTATTTACCTAAATAGGGCTGGGAGAGTTGTGGTGCATCACAGAGTCCTTATTTCCCCCAGACTTGCCTCCCGTGGAACTGACGCTGTGTCTGACAGCACAGCAACTACAACAAAATATGCTAATCTCTCCAATTTCATTGCAAATGAAAATAATGCAATTAGCTGTTCCCATTCATAGGCAGCATCTGATTACTCTTAAGGCTCCCTATTCCAGTGTTACAAGCGAGATATTGTACAATGGGTTGCTCTGCAAATACATGTCTCCCATACAATGGTCTTTAACTGCCATGGAGCAGCTCGGATCCCCAGGAGAAGCGAGTCCATCTTCAGCCACATCAACATGAGGAGCTGCTCTGAATCTTGGGTTTATGCTTAGTGCACAGATCACACCTAGTCTCCAAACCCTCCCTGCAAAAGGCTTTCTGAAGTGTTCATTTTTGACATTGTAATTCAATCAACTTTA
Organism: Jacana jacana; assembly: GCA_013400555.1. Taxonomy (NCBI): domain Eukaryota; kingdom Metazoa; phylum Chordata; class Aves; order Charadriiformes; family Jacanidae; genus Jacana; species Jacana jacana. Next base: position 46,629 of record VZTM01009640.1, on the reverse strand, counting down.
TTATTTTCTTCAAGCTATTTATAGAATAGCAATTGTACAGAAATGTGGAGCCCTTTTAACTTATTTGCCTCACATTTCTCTTATTTGCCACTGCACAACTACACGTAAAACAGGATACACCACTGCACGGAAAAATCATAAATGCCTTAGGAAAAGCTAACTTCCTACCGATTAAGAAAAATTAGCACAGTACCAAAAGTCAGAAATTGATATTGGAAAGGAGCAAGGTCCCCATATCTCATGATGCATCTAATTTCTGACAGAAGAAACTTCTTTTGACACCACCTTAGTATTACCGAGATACGTGTCTTTCTATAAAAAGCAGCAACAACTAGAAGTGACAAATTATATCTGCCTGCAGGTACACAATCACATTATCTCACCGTGATGCAAAGGATAACATGTCACTGAAGGTGATGATTAAAAAAGTTCAGTCATTCCAAATGTGTCCTAGATCTAATTACATTTTATGGGACACTCAACCTTCATTCAAACAAGCTACCTCTTGGAGAATGTTTCCAGAGCCTCTCATTCTGCCTCAGTTTTAAATTTAATTACTAATCTGCCATTTTCTGTCAGTGAGAAAATGAATACTGATCCATGCAAAATAAGCCTTATCTCAAGAAAGATATGAGGTCTAAGCTATTTTTTAAAAAACTTTTTCCAAACCTACCCTGAAAAATCTTCTTTCAATTAAGCTACAAATGAAGCAACCATACAACAAGGAGGCCACTTGGAGAAACGCCTTCCTGGGAAAATCAACTTTGTTTTAAACCAGCCAGGAGCTAGACAGTGAGTAGCAGGAAAAAAGCATGAAAATATTCCCCCAGCTCAGAATTTCTTTCCTTCTCCGAGAGCTGATCCACCTCCTTCCAGCCCCTGCACGTGAAGCGCTGCAGCCAGCCAGTCCCTATCATCCTGGCATCACTGAACCAAAATACCCTGTGCTAGAGAAAGAAGTGTTTCCCACAGTGCTGATAAACCTCCACTGCATAAAACCCCCCTCTTTGCCAATGTCCTGGGCTCAACCCCTTCCTCTGCTGGAGGGAATTTAAGCCCATGGGAACATTGGCCAGTGCAGAGACAAAAATCTTGGATTATACTTACCATCCCACACAGTGTTCCCATGCTTTCCTACCAAATGGAGCCACATGGGAAATACGGGCGTAAGGACACAGAGCTCTTGAATTCCTGCTGAGTTTAGGGAGAACAAGCAGCTTCCAGGCTGCTTGGGTTGTGAAAAAGCAAAGCATCCTGTGCACGTGCTGCTGCCCAGCTGTAACCACACAGCAGGTAAAAATGTAAAGCTGCCAGCTGATTTGGTACTTGAAGGTCCAGTCAGTAAGCAGGGTGGCTGAGGGGAATATAGGTGCTTAAATCCTTTTCCTAATTCTCAGCCTAAGCATCTAATTCTCACTTTTGAGTGCTGACGCATCTTTAAAAATCTGCCACCATACAGATTTTACATGCTAACCATGAAAATGAGGAATCTTTTTTCCTTTCTGAGTAAAGATGAAAAGGTAGATAAACTCAGAATCAGGAGCTCAATTCACACAGAATTGTTTATTTTTCTTCATTACGGACCTGTAATACCTGTTTACATAGTTATAAAGAAATGCGTGTGTAGAGAGATACAGCTTGACTCAGATAAAAGTCCCCTTAACAGTTATTCCCATTAGCTGATTCCACTCATCACCTCCTGTAACACCTGTGGGCACCAACAATGAGTAAAAGCTGGGAACCAAAGTGCAAGTGTTGGCAGATATTTTCCCAGGTATTTCCCTCGTCAGCCAGGTTCTGACGCCATGCCCAGCTGCGAGCAAGATCAGGAGCAAGTTTTCATTGTCTCACACTGCTGTAGGAAGCAGCACCTTCAGGAGATGCTCCAATAACCATAAGACCCTTAGCAAGGTGCAGCTTCCTGTAAACATAGAGTCACAAACCAGAGTTCATGTTGGGTAACACAGCAGTGCAGCAGCCTACATAAAATGCCTGGAAAGACAAGGAAAAACCAAGAAATACAATAAGACGTAGCGAAGGTATTGAGGATGCCTCTTGGTTTGTGTACTCTTGGGACATTATAAGTTTTATTTTAATGCATTTACTCTTTTTCATGCACTTGATGCACCATAATTGGATGCTTAATGTTCCTGCCCTGGACCCAGAAAAAGCATGATAGAAACACAGGCTCCTTTGTTTGAAAACAAAGGAAAATGTCTGTTCGTTAAGGAAAACAGCAAGAGGCATGACTTAACCAAGACTGGCTGTGCTCAGGTGCAGGGGTTGACGGCATGTGCAGTGCCTGGCTCCTGCTCTGGTTGTACCTGGGTGGAGAGGGATAGGTGTAAGGGATAGTGCAAAGAAGCTCTGCACCCACACCTTGTGTCAGGGTCACTGGGTGCAAGAGGAGATAGAGAAGGCATGTTGCCTTGTCGGTGATTGCCAAGTCTGGGCTTGCAGCTAGAAGCTTAAGGCAGGGTAGAAGGCAGACCTTGACCGTGTTTTATTCCTCCACAAGGCTGTGCAGCACTAGGCTGGGCAGTTCAAGCGATCTGCCTGCACTTGCAGGGGTCTAGAATTTATGCTAACTCAAACGACACTTCAATGAAGAAACGCTCCTGGGCTCTTTTGTCGCAGGCCTCACCAACCTGCTGCTGGAAGGGTGCACTGCATTTAGCTGAGGCATCCAAGATACCTGTTTCCATGTTGTGCGTGACACCTTGAGCCACTGTGATCATCACCTAATGCACATGTATCGTTTCTCTTGCCCTTTCTCTCCCACCACGTGTATTGTGATGCCAGCAGAGTAGGGTGACAAGAAAAAAAGAAAAGAATGGGAATCTGCTGGAATCAAACCCTTCACTATCAGTCTCTGCCACAACGTGTGGACCCTGCACAGAGACGACACCATTACTTCACCACCTTCTGTCACTTCTTTGCAGCAGATAGAGCTGACACAGGCGGACCTGCCTCTGCTGAACCAGTTGCCACATCTACTGTCAATGCTGAGTCAGCGCTTATGGCTTTCCAGGTGCCCTGGCAGCAGTTGGATTATTTCCATGATGAGTTACTGCCCTCCTTAAATGCAACAACACAAAATTTTCCCTTGGAAGAGTTTTCTGTAGTCAGAGGAAAGACTTTAAACATTGAGAGGACAGGGGAAATTCATGTTGATTTTCCACCCAGCAGGTTTTGTGTGACACTCCTGAGCAAAACGCAGCAGCTCAGGAGATGCTCCCTGAGCTTTCGGCTGCAGCAGGTCCTGGGCAGGAGTTCACTCAATGAGGAGCAGGCAACAGGGAGACACCTCGCAACTCAGAGTATCCCCCAAAGAAGCAAACCAGCATGGGTTCGGGTGAGCTCCAGATGTGCTCATCCTCTGGGCAGAGCTCAGTCACGCCTCGCCCTTCAAGTCTCATGAAGCAGAAAGAAGGAGAAACTACTGGGGTTTTTTTGTTTTCCCCTTTGTCTTTCTTTTCATTCTAAATGACTAGCACAAAAGCTAGCCGAAGAGCTTAGGAGCAGCTGTGCTAGCAGAAATTATTTTTACTTCATTAAAAAAAATTATCCTTTTAACATGAGAGCAGCAGAATGGAGAGCAGAGCTTCTAGGTGCTTCACCGGGTGTTACTTAGTACCTGTGGATCATTACATTGATAAAAATATGTACAGACTCACTTTTCAGGTTTAAAAGTGTTTTGTCCTTTTGTTTGCTTAGCTAAATAAAGAGGTTTTGTTTGACCTGTGATTTTGAATCCAGCTGGCTTTTTAATACACAGTGACTCACACCAAGCAGCCTGCAGAGTTGGTCTCCTCTCCACCATTACGCCGCCGCCTTCAGCAGAAGCCCCACAGAAAACCAAGCGATGTAGGGGGCTTTCGGCCCGGCTCCCAGCCAGGCTTCCTCACCACAGCTGTGCTCGTCTCTCTGTAATCTCTCCTGTCAAAATGAGGGAGCTAATCACAGAGAGAGGCATTTCATGCAAGCCAAATTGCTAGGATCTGCCCTTTTGAGGCACTGTAAGTCCCGTAAGATTTTCAAGTCTAGTAATAAACCATTAGTTTCTAATGAAAATTGGTGCCGAGGCCAAAGACTTCCTGCCTCACAATGGTATTTTTTTATAATGAGATACTGTCATTATCTTGGCTGATGTGCAATAGAGCATCACTGTTTTTAGTGGGAGCGTGCTGGGAGCTCTTTAGCCCGAGACTGACAGTATTCTATCTTCTTCAGAATAAGCCAAAGAATGTTTAAGGGTGGTAAAGCAGGAAACCTCATTTCCATTTTCAGTAAAGGCTACCCATAACATCTCATTACCAAACACTGGGCCTGATCCTTGCTCCTAACTCACTGTGTGTTTTCTCCCCTCACAGACTGCACCAGTGATGTGAGAAGGTAAAAACCATGGAGCACACAGGTCCGCAGGAGAGATCCATGCTCACTGGTGGCAATGGCAATTCCTGATGCAGTTCTGTAGTCTATAAGCAGGCAAGTTTGCCTGTTGACCTTTGGAAACACAGGCTCTGACACAGTAAGTACAAGGCTGTCCCCCTCCCTGGCTCCCATCAGGGCTGCCCGGAGGTCACAGAGATGGGCTGCCCAGTAACCGGCAATTTTTGTCTTCCACTTACCGTTTCAGGACCGAGGTAAAAGTGCCATCATCTGACAACAGAAGGAGTTTGTGGGTCCAGATACTGCAAGTGTAACACCGTTTTCTCAAATAAATATCTGCTGTTTCAATAAAACACTCATCAAGGAGAATGTAGGCATCAATAGGATACACAATTTCTGGACTTCCTCCATCAGGAACTGCAGCTCTTCTTTTTCCAAAGCGAGATGTTATTTGGGGAGACAAGCGAGCATGTAGCCTGCTTTATTTCATTCTGCTCAGGTATCCCTGCAGATCAGGACTTGCTTTGAAAAGGAAAGGCCGCATTTTACTGCAAGAGTGTTGATGTCAGTTCCACTCTCAGGGCTAACCAAAAAACATGAAAACACTCTCTCCTCTTTTGCCTTAGTCTTTCCCAGAAATATGAGTCAGCAAAACCTTTCTGAATGTGGGATATAGAAAAAACCCCACACATCTGTATTGTCCCAACAAAATGAATGGCTAAGATCACTGTAACCCAAATCTGCTTTCTAGAGGAAGAAAAGAATGCTTGGGGAAATACCTAAAGTGTGTCATATTTTTAACAGGAGGGATTCAGCTTTATTTTGTAGATTTTGTAAATCATTGGGGAAAGCGCTAAACAAAATGTGGTCATATAATTTTAAAAAATTGAAAAAAAATCAAATAAAAATGGGCTAAAAGTGGAAAAGTAACTCACCTCAGTCCTTGTCATTCCTGGATTAAGTGGTTTGTTACTGAAGTAGAATCCTAGTCATCTAAGTTTTCTATATCTAATTTTTATACAGCTCATCACTGTTGAATGAATTTATGGTGAAAATCCCTGATGCCCAGTTCCTCAGAGAGTTAATGGAGGGAGGTGGCATCAGGCACAGTCTCTAGCAGACTCTGTCTCCCAAACTTCAGGGTCTAAAAGTCCCCATAAAAACATTCTCCTAGGGGCTTTTACTGCTAATACTTGTCTTCAGAGCCTGCACAGGGCTCCCAGGAGCCTGCTCAGGTCCTGCTCAGCATCTCACACCTGAGTACAGGCTCAGAGGTGGGGTATAAGGACCTGCGTCCCCGCATGGAGCTCTGCTTGCAAGAAACTCTCAGGAGGGGAACCGATGGCAACCCTGCCTGGTGCTTTTACTGCAGTCCACACAGGAATGACATAGATTTATGAGACTAAAGCCTGGTAGACAGCAAGTTTTCAAGTTTTTTCCAGAAAGTTTTGCCAACAGATTTCACCGGTCCCAGGCACTTGCAGGTCATTTCTCTCAGCAGTTACTACTGTGGTTGATCCAGCATCTTTGGCAGAGTCTATGCAGGTCACTAGTGCAGGGCCAGGATGCTCCAGCCAGTGGTTTGGTCCCTGAATTAAGGTGGGGAAAAGAGGTTAGGCATGCTCTGCACCACCAGACCACAGGGCTAAAGGGCAGGACTTGTCCTCTTTCAAGTTACTAGCTCAGATGTAGTGTGCAAGAGGAGGGCTGACAAGAGGGAGAAAAGGAATATTTCTCACCAACAACTTCGGAGTTCTTAGCCCAAACACTGTTTTCCCCTATCACAAGATCTGATTTAAGTCGTATTGGTAACATCACTGAAACGGTGCCCTGCTGAACTGTGGGCCTGAAGGTGCTTATAGATTACAATGTCACATTTGTAATTATTAGAATTTATAAAAATAATGGGGCTACCAGACTCTGGAATACAGGTATCTTTTTTATTATTTATTTATTTTTATTTTTGTATTATCAGTGAAATGATACTGGTTTTCATACCGACATAAATACAGCGGTGCTGATTCACAGCCTCGCTGGGGCTTGTTGGATGCTTGTGGCTCCAGGTGCTCCAGCAGGCAAGTGCTTTATGCCTTGCCCAGTCATAAACTGGGAAACACAATAGTCTAAAATTTTTATATGGTACTATGCATTTAAAAGTAATTTGTTTCAGCCCTTAAATACAAATTGAAAGGGTAGTGATAAGCTATAACACAACTGGGATGTAAATGCAGCATAATTATAAATAAATAAGCAGCAACAGTGTTTCTGAAACCTGCTGTGCCTGTTACTGCCCTAAATAAATCAGTTGCCGATGAATTTGAACCTGAGTGAAGAAGTGTTTTTGAACTCTGAACAACATTGACCTCTGATGGGCTCCTTGAAGCCACTAAGTCATGGGATTATCAGAAAACTGTGTATTGCTCTGAGACAGGCAGACAGCAAAGATGCACTTAAATGATTTTTCTACAGCACGCAGTCCAAAAAAAGGAGAGAGAGAAAAAACTCTGCTTCCCCTCAGAACTGTGGATGATAAGGAAAGTCAATTTATTGTGGCATTTTACAGGCTTTTAGGAAGGAAGACTTTGAGGTTTTTGGTTTTTTTTTTATTGTTGTTGTTGGTTTATGTTTGTTTGCTTGTTTCCCCTCCCGTGTTAGACTAAGAGAGGAAAAAAGGAACCTAACTTAGAGTCTGATTTTTCCCCACAGTTTGATAACTTTTTAATGGAGCATTATCACAAAGGGCTAACTAATAACCTGAAGACAAAAGCTACTGGAAACTTGGAGAATAACTGTAATTAGCAGCTTATTTAACTGGGGTTTGTGTTTCTTTGGTTGCTGGACAATAAAAAGGAGTTTGTGCTCTTTGTTACTCTCTCTTTGCCAGAGTAAAGAAGAGACCAAACAAACAAGCAAGGAGCCTTTCCTGGTGCAGTATTTCATCTCCATAGTGAATGATGATGTCTTTAGGCAGAATTACATAGGGAGCTTTCAAAAGTAAACAAAGGGACTTTGCTCAAGTGGCAAATTTGCAAGCCTTATTCTAAAAGCATCTAAACACACAAACATATTAGCATCTTCAATGTTTTTATTTGTATATAAAATGTTATAATTTATCAATATTGTGCAGCAAAGTATAGATACACACATACATACATACATACATACCCCCACCCCCCACCCCAACACACACACACGTACAAATACAACACAAATACCACTTTCTTTCTCTCTGCCCTTTGGAAAGGCAACACTGTTTTGGCAGGTCAGCAGCTAGAAATAAGGTGCTATAATCAAGCAGTATCGGAATGTCTTCACTTTACAAATGTGATGTGCAAATTTATATACAACCACTACTGTTTTTTTTTTCACGGAACCCCAAACTCCGAACCACTCTCAGAGATACAAAGATGTATAAAGTGCTAATACTTAAGCATGTTTCCAATGACTTCATGACATAGTTTGAAGTTTAGAACAGGCACTGTAATAGTTCACCGGGTAGATTGTCCTCGGTGCAGTATGACAGAGAGAAAAGTCACTCAGACATCACTAGGGGACCGGGAACGAAAGGACACTTTAGCTTGAAAGCAGCCACAGAGGAGCACCCACATGGACCTCTGGATTTCCTGGTTTCTGTAGGCGTAAATGATGGGGTTGATCATGGAGTTGTAGGTTGCGGGTAGAAGCGTGGCGTATGTGTACACGGAAGGGTAGTCAGGATCCCCCACTACACAGTAGATAGCAAAAGGCAGCCAGCTGGCTCCAAAAGTCCCAAGGATTATAGCGAGGGTAGAGACTCCTTTTTTGGTGGCCACATAGTGTGAAGCAGTCAGAAAGTGCTGCTGGAGAGCTATCTGGTGGGCATGCCTGCAAACGATCTTGCAGATCTCAATGTAGAGATGGAGCATGATGAGGAAAATGAGAAAGAAAGAGGCGGACAGCAGCGTCACATTGCTCTTGGTCAAGGGTCTGACAATGCTGCAAGTGGTGCGGTCGTGGAGGCAGTTCCAGCCCAAGACGGGCAGCAGCCCCAGGCAGAGGGAGACCCCCCAGGCACCCGCCAGCATGGTGTGGATGCAGAGCACCGTCCTCTCCGAGTAGTAGGTGAGGGCATTGTAGAGGGAGAGGTAGCGATCGACCGTGATGGCCAGCAAGCTACTCACGGAGGCGGCGAAGGAGGCGACGAGGAAGCCCACCGTCAGCAGGCTGACCGTCTCAGACTGGATCACGTACTGGAAAACAAAGTTCAGGATGAGGCCGAGACCGGCCAGGAGGTCGGCGGTGGCCAGGCTGCCCACCAGCACGAACATGGGGGTGCGCAGGGCGGGCGAGTAGCAGATGATGGCCACCACCAGGGCGTTCTCGCAGGCGATGGCGGTGCCGGAGACGCAGAGCATCACATCCCAGGGGTTGAGGGCGGCGGGCGCGGGGTCCCTCGACGACAGCTCCAGCGAGGCGTTGCCGCTGCCNGCCCCCCCCCAACTCCCGCCCCTCGGGGGCCCCGCCCCGAGCACGTCACACGGCGGGGGGAAGCGGGGAGCGAAAAGGGGGTTCGTTCGTTCCGGGGACGGGAGCGGGGAAGGGGGGAGCGAAGACCGACAGGGCGGAGCGCTCGGCAACCCCGCTCTGTCCCGGCGGCTTTTCCCCGCGCTGGGCAGGTTTTCCCGCCTTGGGGGATACCCGCAGCGCCTCTTTTGGGGGGAAGATGGCACGTTTTGCGTTGGTACAGCGCTTGCTGAAACGGCTCTGACCCCAGCGGGGGTCTTCGCACGCCGCCGAATATAAGCGTTTCCAAATAGCGCTGTGAATTGCTGGGGAGCAGCCTGCTCCACGCTTACCCTCCCCGAGCAATGTATACTCCAGCGTTAACAAGCTGTTTACCAGCAAAAGCATCCACGCGATTGCCCGAGGTCCCCCCAAAGTATTTCCCGAGGTCCCTCAAAATGTTAAGGTCCCCTTTAGAAGAGAAGATCCCATTGCACGGGCATAAAAATCATCACGTCTCTCCTCTCAGCTCTTTGCGCCTCGCAATGAACCAGCAGCCACCCTCTAAACCAGCAGAGAACCAGCAGAGCCATCCCCTCTAAAGCACATGAATCAATGCAGCAGAGGACACCCACCTCCTGCCAATCATTGCCAAACCCAGGACACCGGCAGCAGGCGGTTTCCATCTGCAGCACCGGGAGGGGACAAGCCAAAAGGTGCCCTCCCCGGTTTGAGAGAGCATGTTTGTTCCGTGAGTGCTGATCAAAAGAACGTGGGAGCAGAATGACCTCTGGGTTAGGGGAACAGCGTGCAAACCAATTAGACACAATTTCGAAAAATTCATTAGAAGAAAATGCGTTTGGTGTCTTGGACAGCCCAAATGAAGGTGGTACCCAGGCTGTGCCACAGTGAAAGGTGGGCACATTCAAAGGGAATTAGAGTGTCAGCATCCATCACGTCCATCCCCGTCCCTGTCCTCCCGCAGGCTAAACACTATTATCAAGACAAGGTGCAGACACTTTGTGTCTCTGTAAATAACTACAGCCCTTGCTTCCCAGGATTTCTGAAACACGAAGCTCAGAGTAATTTGATTTGGAAGGGACCCGTGGAGGTCAGGTGTGGGGCACCTCGTTGGTCCCACCCCCTGCTCAGAGGATGGACAGCATCAGCCGTGCAAAAGACTTCCTTGGGGTCTTGTTCAATCAAGTCTGTATATCCCCAAGGAAGGAGATTGTACAGCCTCTCTGGGCAACACACACCTGTGCTCTGCCCTCAACTGGCAGAGCTCTTCCCCTTTTATCTAGTGGGACTTTCCCTCACTGCAACTTGTGCCTGCAAGGCCTTGTCCTGCGTGGTGTCCAGCTGCTATATATTCTTCCATGCCTATCCAGGTGCTACAACACCATTTATATCTACAGCAGAACCAGTTGCAAGAAGGTTTAAGAAGGGTTTACAAGTCTCCATGGCTCAGGCACTTGGTCATGTACCCCCACGGTAGTTCAGAAAATGCTGTATTGTGTGCCCAGTGACAGGACAAGAGGTAATGGGCACAAACTTGAACATAAGAAGTTCCAGCTAAACATGAGGAGAAACTTCTTTACTTTGATGGTGGCAGGGCACTGGAACAAGCTGCTCAGAGAAGTGGTGGAGTCTCCATCTCTGGAGACATTCAAAACCCTCCTGGATACATTCCTGTGCAACCTGCTCTGGGTGAATCTGCTCTGGCAGGGGGTTGGATTAGATGATTTCCAGAGGTCCCTTCCAACCCCAAAGCATTCTGTGATTCTGTGTTAACTTATTGCCAAATAGAGACCAGACTGGGTATGGTCAGCCTTTGCTTGGATAAAGACTGAGACCATAAGAATCCCAGTGCAGAAATGAGTGCTACAGAGCAGGGCAAAAGAAAGTAAGGTAAAATCAAATGTAAAGTAAAATTTTAGACTTGATCAGAGGAAACCCTCCAATTTAGCCCCCAAACAGAGGTGGTTTATTTCAACATTAATTAAAATGGCTGTGACAGAATAAATTATTCCAAACACTTTTCAAAATGGATTACCAATAGTGCCATTCAAACTTAGAAAGTCAGGTTTACAGACATGAACCAACTGGGCTCCACAGTGAAACCGTAAGATCTGCAGTATTTTTGTGGCACACATATAAAGCATAGAGAGAAACATGTAATTTTTCTGCTTTTCAGTAATGAAATGTGGTGTGGAAGGTCTCAATTGTGGGTGATTTGTCATGTCTTTGAGCAACCTGTTGCCTCTGGGAAACAAGCATGTGGCAGGTCTTTTCTATAATAGCATGTATGTCATAAGGCAGTATATGCTTTATATATTCTGGATGTACATAGTTTTAAAACTCTAAGTTCTCAAATACTTTTTCCTTAACTGAAAGCATTGAAAGCCCATGCTATCAAGGGAGAAGTCATCTCATGCATGAGATCCTCATGAAAGCATTAGGATCTCGCAGTAAGATGCAGGAAGAGTTTTTAACCTATGAGCCAGTCCAAGTCTCACAGTCCTTGCCAGCTGTCACCTATTCACTCGGTGAAAGAATTGTTCAAGTATTGCAGTGTGTCCCTGAAAGGGAGATGCTTGTGTCCAGCTTGACTTTGTTCCTTGTTGTCAGGTGTCTTTCTGAGGTTAGTGACCTACTCCACGCTTATTAAAATGCTTACACCTCCTTGTGACTCTTTTTATTTCCAGAGCTGTCATTAAAGGCCTTTTATGTTCTTAGTACAGATCCTTGCATAAATCATTCCAACTAAAGGTGAGCCATCTGCACTGATCTTTTTTTTTTTAACTGGTTGTGGGAAAAAAAGGACTCAAGGAGCAGATAAAGCTGGCACCCGATAGCCACACACATTTACTCCAGCACCATGAAGAGCAGCAGAGAAGCCTGGCCAGACCTCCTGCGTTGTCATCAAGATGTTTTCATCTTGGCTTCCTAGCTGAGACTGGATCCACAGATCTCACGGGAAGAAATAAGAATAAAAAGCTATGTTTCAGCAGTGCATACCTAAGCACAGAGTATGATATAACTCAGTAATTATCTTAGCAAATTTCTGAAAATTAAGCAGCAACAAAATTAAAAAGTTGCTGAAATAAACGATGTAAAAACTCTCTGCTTGACTTCTCCATCTGTTCTGAGAGCTGAGCAATATTGCGGTGTAATTTTAATATGTGATTACTAAATTTCAGTTAACTGTGGATTATTTTGATAGTTGGTATTCTTTAATGATTAGTAAGTAGGCTGAGTAAATGTTAAGTATTATTATATGTGCTTTACATAGCATGAGTTGGAACCAAAAAAAAAGAAGCAGTTTGGAATTTAACTTTCCAATAACACACTGAAAATATCGAAGAGTCATTTTAATTCTGGCAACATAAAGAAGCCTTAAAATAAAGGCGGGAGGAGGGGAAGAGAGAGGGGGATAACACAGATGGTGAGCTAACCAGCGCTGACATTTCGGAGATTTCTATGCAGCTGGTGTGGAAAGATGTTTGAAACACTTAGTGATCCTTTTAGGCACCTCTTCAAGTTTACCATTTTCCTGACTCGGTGAACTCAGCCTCGTCAGCTGGTGTCACTGATGACTAGGTCCTCATTAACAATACCCCCTGGCTGATCCTTCAGATTTACACAGGTGTCCACCTGTAAACATGCTGTATTGCAAAAACTACTGATGACATAAACCTCAGAGGGGTTCATACACCATTGAGAATTTCACTCGCGTCCTACACAGTCCTGTGGTGGCGGTCCTTGACTGGGCTGACTGATGGAGCACTCACCCTGCTTAGGATGCGTGTCCAGCTGCCTGGCTGCTCCTTCCTTCATGCAGACAGAGTCCAAAAAACAGCCTGTGTGTCTGTAAAAATATATTTTGCTTGCACAGCAAGGCTATACAGGACCACATAAATACACGAACGCAACCATCACACTATTTTTCTTGGGATGAATATCCTGGTTTACTCTGTTGCATTCATAAAGCTGCATTTCTCCAGTGGATTTGATATTATGGGTGCTCTGGAAAATGGTACCAAGTCTTATGTGGTCTCCAAGTCACTAGTAGAAAGTACAGGGACAAACTTCACTTAAGAAGGTGAAAATCTGCTTTAAATAGTGCAACAAATACGTATTGTCAGGGATGAATTCAGACTGAACCTTCAGTTGAAGCCTGCAGAGTTAGAGCTATCATACATTTCATTTTCAGTGAGAAGAAAATACAAATGTAAGTATATACAGAAAACCAGACAGAAGTATAGTGGGCACTATTTTGAGCTTTCACTGGCAGCTCTCAAAGGATTTTGCAACGATTTAAAAACAAGGACCTTCCTCCACCCCTTTTCTTTTGTGGGTCCCACCCTCCCATCTCCCTGTCCCATCCCACAGTTCCAGCAGCTGCCAGTTCCACACGGAGCTGACAGTGGACCCGTCCCAGGCTATGAGCCCTTCTCTTCCTACCCCTTCCCCTCCAGATGGGATGACTTTTTGATGCAGCTTTGACCTCTTAAACAGTCAGGCAGGGAATGTCCCCTGGGAGATGCCTATTCTGAGTGCTCACTACCCAGAGACTTTTCTTTCTTTTCAGGTGCTTGAGCTTTCCTATCATCTTCTGGTTGGGACCCAGTGACTGTGAAAGCTTTCTCCACATCTGCTTAGTAATCTCCACTTCTGTCAGCCCATTTCCACCAGCCAGCTAGGCTAAGCCAAAGCACCTGGCTTAGCTTCCGAAGGAGTAACATTTGCCAGCAACATTTGGATGCTAAAAGAGCTGCACATGAGTTTGTATAGCGTTTGTTGGGAAAGGCACAGTCATCACTTACCTTTATTAAAAAAGATAGCCTCTGGTTCACTCTGTTTATTTCTAGAGATTAGTGATGAATATACGGAAGCTAAATACACATATTTTGCAACTTTTCCTTCCTTACCCTGCTTGTTCTGTTAATGGAAAGAAATCAGCAGCAGCAAAGGTCATTCATTGTTAGATGTGTCATCAAGTGCAGTGGAAAAAGGTCTTTTATTGTTTTCATTCTTTTTTAAACTTTTCCAAAGCCTTTTTTGATCAAGTTTTTAAATGGCTTCAAACTAGCTTTTTAATTGTTCAAGGGCTTTTCTGCCCATCTAAGTGAGGAAGTCCTGAGCTTATGTCATTTTGCAGTTTTGTAAAAAGAAGCTGCAGATTTATTTCACTAAAATATTTGCCTTGTTTCACATGATTCTATAGGTTGCTGATTAATTACTACACAGGAGGGTGTAGATATATTTTTTTCATTAAAGTTAATAGTGAGTTAGAGAGCAATTTTCCCAGATACTAGAATGCAACCTAAAAATAAATTTAATTGTGGAAAAAGCACTGTGCCCATCTTCCTCTCTGAAATTGCTCTCTCGGAAATTGCAAGAAGACAACCCCATCATCATCCATGAGCAATTTCCCTGCTCTGCAGGCCAGTGCCTATAAAGGGCTTGGGGAACTACAAAAAGATATGTGCCTCCCACAAAATAGTGGGAAAAAAAATCTATTTCTAAGCCAGGGATACCAGTGTTGAGATCCCTTAATCAGGTAGAGCTCAGAATAGGATGCCAATGGAAAAGGGAATAAGCTCAGCCTTGGCCTGTGTGGATCTGACTGGAGGCATGCACTGTGGAAGCAGAGCTGCACCTCTGACCAAGAATGATCTGCACTAGAACCGTCTCCCCAGGATTGTAGCCATGTCCTTGCTTCATCCATTATTTTTTTTTTTAAATCTAGGAGAGAATGTTTGTGCAGGTGCAGCCCTCTAGATTCTCGCCTTGTGACTGAACAAGCCCCTGTGCAAACAGGGGGGGAGGTCTGATTCCCTACTTCACGTGGCCCATGGGAATGGATTACCTATATATCCTACCAACATTTGGGCTGACTATATGGCATTAAGTAGTCACTGAATGCAATACAGAAACATCCTTTTTGAGTCCTGTCTCCTTTTTGAGACAGGACCAAAATCCCTAATCTTCACTCAGCCCTACAAGGCTGTGGTCAGGTTTGCTTCCCTGTGCTTGCTCTGGTCCATGTCAACACAGCCCCAGTACAAAATCAACTGTAGTTAAGCTATCCCAGATAGAGGGTTTTCCAGTTTGCCATTAAAAATCCCTTAAAACTCCAGCAATGGATCTTGTCACATCTCCCAAGGCAATCTCTTCTGGGGCTTGACTAACCTTTGTAATTGCAAGGTGTTAGCTGAGAAATGTGGATGGATTTGGCTCACTAAATGATAAGAAAATATAGAATCATTTAGGTTGGAAAAGACCTTTAAGATCATTGAGTCCAACCATTAACTTAACATTGCCACGTACATCACCAAACCATGTTCCTAAGAGCCACATCTACACATCTTTTAAATACCTCCAGGGATGGCCACCTGATCACTTCCCTGGGCAGCCTGTTCCCATGTTTGGTAACCCTTTCAGTGAAGAAATTTTTTCTACTATCCAATCTAAGCCTGCTCTGATGCAACTTGAGGTCACTTCCTCTTGTCCTATTGCTTGTTACTTGGGAGAAAAGACTGACACTCACCTTGCTAGAACCTCCTTTCAGGTAGAGAGTAATAAGGTCTCCCCTCAGTCTCCTTTTCTCCAGGCTGAACAACCACACTTCCCTCAGCTGTTCCTCAGAAGACTTGTGCTCTAGACCCCTCACCAGCTTCATTGTTCTTCTTTGGGCATGCCCCAGCACCTCAATGTATTTCTTAGTGAGGGACACCCTAAACATCAGAGAAGATTGTGTACCAAAAAGACACAGAAGGGAAAAAATAGTATTTTGTTTGTTAATGGCGAGAAAGTGAGTGAAGAGCTGCTGCAGAGAGGAAGGATGTACCTTCAGTAGTGGGGCACAGCAGGGGAGAAAGCAAGGTCCCTGCCCACCTGTGGTAATGTCCTGGGATGTTTGGCCTGGGAATTCAGCATCACAGGCACAAATCCATGCGTCCCAGCCAAATGCATTATATATGTTAAATTAGACATTACTCAGAGACATTAATGACTCAGGTTGAAAACAATACTCTCATTATTATAATGCTGAATGCTTTACATGTTTTATTTGTGTCTTCCAGATATGAATATAGTTTCGTATTTCTATACATATCAGCTGGGCAACACTTAGCAAAGACATTTCTTGTAAGAGAAAAATTAAAGCAACTTCAAAACAAGCCTGTTACTGCTCAACAGCCTGGGTCCCTGCCAGCAAGAAACAAATTGATGATTATTTAGCTGTGGCAGTAAAAGAGAATTGTAAATTCTCAGAAAGCCTCTTTTTCTTTCTTTTTCTTTTTCTTTTTCTTTTTCTTTTTCTTTTTCTTTTTCTTTTTCTTTTTCTTTTCCTTTTCCTTTTTCTTTTTCTTTTCCTTTTCCTTTTCTCTCTTTTCCTTTTCCTTTTCCTTTTCCTTTTCCTTTTCCTTTTCCTTTTCCTTTTCCTTTTCCTTTTCCTTTTCCTTTTCCTTTTCCTTTTCCTTTTCCTTTTCCTTTTCCTTTTTCTTTTCTTTTTTTTTTTGTTGGTGTCAGATTTAGTGTAAAAGTGAACTGAAGGTAAAGGTGGCAGGGTTGAAGTTTTTAGTATTGCAGGGTGCTTACAGGGCAGGGCAGAGCAGAGGGGCCAGGATGGCTGCATCTCCCAAGGCAGCTGGAAAGGCTGGGAAAAATCCCCAGGCTGGCAGCAAGCAAAGCCCATGGCCCTTCCACAGTCACTCAGCCCACTGCCCTCCTCCTCCTCACCACGCAGGGAGCACATGCTCAGCCCTGCAGCGTCAAGTGCAGGGGCAGGGCCCAGTGGTATAATATCCATTTGGCTGGACCTCCTCCCAGAAAAGTGCTCGCACTGATGTAGATCACAAATGAGTAGTTTTCCAGGCAGAGGGATGATTGCTTAATATCTGTGTCCCTGCACAGGAGCCTGTTTTTTGAGGTGACCGCTAGAATGACCTTTTAATATACGCTGTCAGGTTTTCATTGTAATTCCCAAAAAGTCCTATGAGATAGGAATATGGGTTTTAAACACAGTGCTAGAATATGGAGAGCTTTAAATTCAAAATTATGGGTTGAGTCACTAGCTAGAAGTTCAGGAAAAGATGAGGGAGGCTGGAGAGCTGAAGGGAGCAAAGTGCTCTGGGGAGAGAGGCAAGGAGCAAAATGCAAGTTGAGCGCATCGGTACTTTACTAAGCTGTTGATGTATGTGCTAATTGGTAGCATCCATTCTTTATCTAATCAAGGAAGTATGTATATGTGCCATGAAGAATAAAAATCAATTGCTTCCTGCTATGGCAGGGATGCGGCATGGTGTGCAGTGGCTGAGCTGAGCCTTCGGTTCCTCTTCTTGGGAATCCTGGAGTAGGAGCTGAGCCTCCCTAAGAGACTGCTCCTCTCACGAACATCAGTATTTCAGCAAGGGGAAAATATAGCAAACATCACTTGCCACCAATAATAGCGGGTTTTGGTGTCTAAATATAGCAAGAAGGCCTTTTTTGAATCCAGGAACTGCTATATTGAGCTAGAGATAATTTGATGGTAAATTATATTCTGACAAAGAAGAGTTAATCACTGACCTCAAAATTAGCTGTTGCCTAGGTACCCCTCATCAGGCTCTGTTGACATTTACCTTGTGCAAACAGAATGCAATACCAACTACTCAGATGTATATTTAGGGCTTGAAAATGACTGGTTTTCCAAAGTGTAATGCAATGGCTGCGGACGTGAGTTTAATGGTGGAAAAGTTGATGGCACCTAGATATCATTCAGATTGTGCCATGGGTGCTTTTGCAGATGCAGTTCCAGAAATGCTGTGAAAAGCTCCCCAAATCCCCCACAGTGTCTTTTGCTGGGGGGAAACCGTCCTGATTAAAAGGAGATGGATGAATAGATCTATCAGCTAAGTATTATATGCAGCAAACCTAACTAACATGATTAGCATGGCTTCTCAGAAGACAGATCACATAACGTTTTCTTTCCCTCTGTGATGGGATAGACAACCTCTTTGATGGGATAAACACCTCTATGCAGAAAACCACACTTGGGTTTCTCCAAAGCATGTGACTTGGTACTGCTTGTGACATTGTGGTGTGAGAGATCTGTGTGATGTGGTGTTAGAAGGCATGTGGGTGTTGGGATCAAAACCTGACTTGCTGTCAGATGGTGGCAAGTAGTGCAAAGTGGGGGAAGGGTGAAATCAGAGGCTCTTGCCTTCACTGATGTTTCCTAGTAATTACTATTTTTTTTTTCTAAATCATCCAGTATCAACAAACCAGAAAACAATTAAAAAAACCTGCCCCACAACTGGTAAAGTTCAGAGCTGGTACAACGATTAGTGCCATTGTAAGAAGCAAGAAGACAAGGTACTGCTCTGGAAGAGTGGGATCCTGCAGTTGAAGGATTGCAACCTGAGCAGATGCATTTCAATTACAAATTAAGTCCAGGTGAGCCACTTGGAAACAACTCTCAGAAAGTCTCCTTGGAGGGTGCAGCCCTGTCTAGGAAAGCTGAGACTCAGAGGAAGTGTTGGTGGTAGACATGGATAACCACTCTTGCATCTAAGTTTTTTATCAGAAATTGCTTTGCTAAAATGGAAATTAGTGATAATTTTAAAGGTGTCTGATAAGCCAGGTTCTGAGGAGTATGGTGGGATGGTTAGGATTAAATTGGATGAGTGTGGGTGTCAGCATTGGGGTGGAGTCCTTCTCAGAAAGAAGCTCTTGAGTTACTTCTTTCTGCAAGGCTCTGCATTTCTGCATTAGAACAATGGTCTTAGGACCTCATGCATCAAAACTTCATCTCTTTTCCTGTAAAGGGTATAGCAGGGGTTTTTCCTCCAAAATAGAATATTAAGGAATTGTTTTCCCCTACCATGCAGCTGGCTTCATTTTTTTTTTTTATTATTATAATCATTATCAAGGTGCTTTTTTGCCTTCCTCTCAAGTATCTAAAATACTGGCCAGCTATGTCCTTTGAGGTGATGTAGCAAAGGTTTTCCTTTTCTTCCTTTTCATCCCAAATGGTGGTCCTGACCTGCAGTTCCAGGCTGGCATAATCTCATGTATGATTGTAAGGGAGGATGTGGTTCACATACTGGGGTCATCTTCCTTTGTCAATCCCCCACTCTTACATGGGACTAAGGGAAGTGTGGAGCTCGTGGATGACATCACCACTTACCCTGGAGCTCCTTAGGCTGACCATAGGGTGCAGTGCACCGGGGGCTTCAGACTGCGTGTTCCTCCTTGTTCAAAGCACTATAGAAATGAGAAAAACCAAAGCAAAAGCTGGAGCTATAGCTGAAATGCATAACACCTTGTTGGTCTGAGACTGGCCCAGAGATTAACTGCATTTTGTGAAGTTTATGAACAGGTAAGTGGTTGTTTGCTGATTTATCTGATTGCCTGGAGGTAATAATATGCCCAGATTCCTCCATCCCTGTCTCCTGTGCGCCCGCATCATTTTGAACACTAAGATAGGCCCAGTTCACACCCTGCCTGCCACTCCACCCCAGCAGAAGTCAAACAGAAACCTGGCAAAGCTGTGCTCCTGTCCCCAGTTTAGTTTCATTCACACCACTTCTGCATTGAAACCGTTGGTTACCCTTCAAAGCATGCTGTTGAGGGGCTTGCAGCGCAAGGCTCTGTGTCAGAGCCTTTACAGTCTTCAATAAGATTGTAATGAGGTTGTAAAGACAGAGGCAAGCCCAATGTGATGAAATATGATTTTGAAAAGCAAGTGATAAAGAGTGTGTTGCAATGGGTCCAGTAAGTCAATTACATTCTCTATTTTTTTAGCTGTTGACTTGATTTAATGCTACGAATATATTTCTATTAATAACAAATTATTTAAACAAAGTTGTACTGCTGAAGTACTTCACTATTTCAACAATATTCATTTGCTTCCCTGAAAGCACTGAGACGCTTTTCAACATATCATGGTGAGGATAGGCAGAACAGGGAAAACCCTTCAAAACAAAGCTGTCCCCACAAAAATCCCACAGCAGCCAGAGTGGTGGTCATTGTCCCCTGCTCCAGCTCAGGCTGCCTGTCTGGGGTTACTTGCTGGATGTGATCTGCACTGTACTTGGATTTGGACTAGAAATCAAAAGAAAGAAGAAAGGTCCATCTGGTTAGAGGATACAAGTCCTGCTGTGATCACAGAAATGAAGAAAATGTCCCCAAGGTGACCTGCCCTTCTCAGCAAGAGGGCTGTAACCTGTGCATGACAGAGAGACGGGTGTATGGCTTTGCCAATGAAGTTATGGGTAAATACTGCTCTGCATGCTGCAAACATGGAGGAGAAAGCTAAGGCTGCTGCTGTGAGACCTCCCAGTCCCTCAGCATGGGGTGTGGTGGTGGTCAGGGTGGAGGTTTCCTCTCCACAAGACCATTTGGACCACAATGCCTCCAAAAGAGTGCCTATCAGCGGGGGAATGGTTGTGTGCACATTTGCCATCCAGCATGGGGACACTGATTTGAGAGCACCAATAGTCCAGCAGCAAATCCTGGGTGGTGTGGAGGAGCACTTTGGGATTCTTAGCCACCCAGCAACCCTCTGCTCCTCACTGGGTTTCAGGGCTTGGGTTTTTCTCTCTCAATCTGGTGAATCACTGAGAGGTGTTGAAAGGGCAGATGCTTTGTGCTGCCTCCCACTGCCACTGTGCCAGCCCACCACTCATCTCCTGGGGAACCAACCCCAGGTGCAGGCTGGCATGCCAGGTGGGGCTTGCTAATATTAAGGGTGAAGATGTGTTCTCTTGCAAGTTGGGAAAAGGTTGTCAGTTCCTGATTTACACCTCTGGGCTTCAGGTACTCCCGTCTGATTTTTCCCTGGTTTGCTCTGAGAAAGAAAACCTGATTGAAGATAAGCCCAAAGATTTGCTCCAATGCCAGCCTTGTCACCTACCTCTGCTGCACACACTTGATGTGCTAGTAAGTGTGTGTTCCCATAGCAACGGGAAGAATTAATTTAAAGGTATTATTAGGCCTTATTTAGATGCGCACACACTCACACACCTGCACATTGGGCACGCACACTCTCAGAGGAAAGGAAAATGAGCGAGTCCTACCCTTCAGGAAGATCCCTATGAGAAATCAATCCTGTTCACGAGGTTCACAGTGACCCCAAGATCCTGACCTTCACCTTGCAGGTGCAAACCCCAAAGCTGACTGACCAGCCAAAACCAGATTCAGCAGTACAGACCTACAGCAGCAGGGTTCAGCCTCGTGGCAGCTCTAGAACTGGGAGCCAGAATCCCATCAGCTTGAGGCTGATAGAGGTCCCCCCTCTCATTGCCCACCCCCCAGTGCCATCTCTCACGGTGCAGCTGATGCCAGGCAGGAGGCAAAGCCCCACTCTGCCTGTGCTGCCTGCAGAGGAGTGGACTAGCAGCAGCATACCTGTCCCACCTGAGTTCCCTTTGCACTGCGGGAGGATGCTGCACACTGAGCTTCACAGTGTTTGGTCTACCTCATCCCAGTGCCAGAGGCTTTGGGGCAACCTTTGCATCATCAAACACGAGACAGAGATTTCCACAAGCCCCACAGCGCTTCTTGTTTATTGTCCTTCTGCTATTTACAGTTGCATATTAGCCAAATGAACTTCAGACAGAGCCTAATCTCTCTTTACATGTTAAAACACTGGTACTGTACATTAAAATATCTCACCAAGAGCTATTCAGTGATGGTAAGGACAACACTGTTTATTCACAGATATCATTCCCTGAGCAAATTGTTCAGTAACATTGGTATTTAAACTAAATTGTTCATAAAACCTTGTTGTGAATTCCTTCTGGGAGTCAAAAGATATAAAAAAAAGAGCACCGTTGCTAAGAGCTCTCAAAAGATTATGTTCCCCTACCTTTTTGTCATTTAAAATGCTAATGTGGCTTTGCTTATGTTTATTGTCTAAGGGCATACAAATGTTTATTTTAAAATGTCCAAAATCTAGAGTTCGTCTCTAGATAAAGATATTTTGTAGATCATCAAAACAGAAACCGTTCTAAATTAGTTTACACTCTCAAGGTGAAAAAAAAATACCAAAAAGTATTCCAGTACAATTTTAGAGATGAGCCCCTCCTGCATTCCTATACATCTCCCTGCTGTGCCCAGCTGCTGCCCTGCTGTGCCACAGCCACAGAGGAGGATTTCAGGGCTGGCTTGAAAAAGATGTGAAGCTCTTTTTCAGGGGAGCATCCCTTACTGTGTTCGCAGTGACCTCCTTGTTGCTGCTTTCGCGTTCATGTGCAGTGCCAAAATCAAGCACAAGTTGGGGGTTTTTGGTGTCACTGTTAGACTTCTAATGATATTTTCTTTATTGGCTATCTCTGGGCTTTCTCCAATAACACTCACAGTTAAAACACAATTATTTTTTTTACTCTACCCAATAAACTATCTAATTGATCTAATCTCTAGTAGTAGATTTTAAACACCCAAGGGACTTCATAAAGTAACTCGCTGCCATGTCAGTAGGACCCCACACAGGTATCATTGTCTTAATCATACTGTGATGGTGTGGAGTTTCAGTCTCTGAATCACTTCGGGTTTTAAAACTTCAACCCCCAGAGTGTGGCTCATGAAGCATTAATAAATGTTTTGTCCCTGGAGAGTGGAAATAAGGGTCATATATTTTTAAACACAAAAGCAGGCATAGGATCATCAGTCCTGAGGGTCTGCACCATGGATGCAAGCTATCCAAGCTGCTGCACAAAGGCACAGGGAACAGAGATTTGGGGATGTAGCTATGCCAGTGCAGCTTTTGAGGGGGCTTGAGCCTTGTCGTGTGACAGTCCCTGAGCAGGGTAGCTCGGGTGGCACTGGGAGGAGGGAGCTGGAAATCCTCATTCAACAGCATATGAGAAAAAGCAGCT
Source organism: Jacana jacana (assembly GCA_013400555.1). Classification (NCBI taxonomy): domain Eukaryota; kingdom Metazoa; phylum Chordata; class Aves; order Charadriiformes; family Jacanidae; genus Jacana; species Jacana jacana. The sequence goes on along the minus strand of VZTM01009640.1, from coordinate 23,887 downwards.
TGTCCCAGCCACTGCTGGGAGTCAAGATCCTGAGGCACAAAGGATGCAACCATTTTCATTGAAGCTGCCAGTATAAATGTACCTTTATTTTGGTCACTTCCCCAGCCTGCTGTTATTGCTTTTGTCCTGTCTAAATTGAGATTTCATACTTGGAATTCATCCATGCTCTGAAAATATCCAGATTCAGAGAGAAAAGCATTGGATGAATCACCAAAAATCCAAGCTGAAGAATTTAGAATGCATTTTAATTATGTTTAGCATTATTTAATGCTGCCTGCAATGCCTTCCATTACAAAGTCATTTATTTTTAGCACCAAAATACGAAAAATTATGCTTTCCTTTATTTCGGAGTACTTGACTGTTAGCATATACAAGATTCAAAAGGGAGACCCAACTGTAACCATCATGATATAGTTTATAATATCATCATTTCCCAAAATCAGTTGGCTCTTGTAAGATCACAGGTGGGAGACCTGAAAAGCCCAAATGATTATTGTGAAAAGTAATGGGAAAAGACAGCAAGGACTGAGGACGCCAGTGCTCAGAAATGAACTTGGTTCCTCATGCTGCTGAAGGAACGTACATGTGAAAAGGTACAGGAGGCAGCATACAGTGAGAAGGCAAAGCTGCTGAGTTTTAAAAAGCTGTTTGCAGGTCACTATTAAAAAACAGCTCTGGTCATGCATATTTCCAAAAATCTACTTTTGAACCTGATGGCTTAGCAAATAATTGTCTCATATCAAATATTCCTTTCAAAGCCTTAATGCTGGAACAGGCAGTGCTGATATGGCTGAATATAAGCACTTAAATAAAGGTTATTATTTCCAGGTCTGTGGAAAAAAATATATGCAGCAATAGGGCAGCTGTGTTCAAAACATGCTGAATAAACTTACTAAATGCTGATTCTGGTCATCTGTTCCCCTCTATTAGATTGCTGCAAGCCCATGAATCACTCCTTGCTCCAGTGGTGCTGACAGCACCTTCCTTGACGGCCCTTCAGGGCAACCCTGCCCCATTTCCAGGGTGCACCCCATTCTCTGCTTACAGTACCAGGATGGTGCTACAAGCACCCGGTGTTAAAACCCGTTCATGTAGTCAGCTCAGAGAAACTACTTTAATGCAGGTGTTTGGTCCCCTGCAATCCCCTGTTAGAAAATTTAATAAAAAACACCTCCTCATATTGTCCTTTTGTGTGCTGCTCACTGTAGCCAGAAGTGGTTGCTTGTGGTGTTTCGATGCTCCTGTCATTTCAAGCTATTTCTATACACTGCATTACATTGCATTAAACACATTTGAGGTCTGCACATGGTATCTCCCTTGACTCCTTATCTGGGAAATCACCCCCAGAAATACATATGCAATGTACAGGGAACCCAGCCCATGACAAATGCAGCTGCTGTGTGACCTGAACATTTCTTCTGATGGCCAAATAGTAAAATTCCTGTCTTCCATCTAAACAAGATTGAAGGCAGGGTATGAAAAAAAGTTATGCCCAATGGCCCAGTCTTTAGGCCCGTAGTCTGGATCTTCAGGGTTCAGCTGGATTTTGGACTTCTCTTAGTCATCCTCAAGTTACTTTCAGTCAGTTCATACCATAGCTCTTTACCTACGCTATGAATAATCTCTGAGTGTATACACTGCTTTAGTCACGGCCTCAGTCTGCTAAATACATGCCATGGAGCTGCCTACTCCACTGAAATCAATATTGTTGCTAGGATGTGACCAGCTACTTGCTAGAAGCATGGCCAGCAGGTCGAGGAAGGAGATTCTGCCCCTCTGTTCCACCCTGGTGAGACCTCACCTGCAGTACTGCATCCAGCTCTGGAGCCCCCAACATAAGAAGGACGTGGACCTGTTGGAACAAATCCAGAGGAGGACCATGAAGATGATCAGAGGGCTGGAGCACCTCTCCCAAAGACAGGCTGAGAGAGTTTGGCTTTTTCAGCCTGGAGAAGAGAAGGCTCCAAGAAGACCTTATTGTGGCCTTTCGGTACTTAAAGAGGCCTTACAAGAACGATGGAGACAGACGTTTTAGCAGTGCCTGTTGCGATATGGAGTAATGGTTTTAAACTGAAAGAGGGAAGATGTAGACTAGATACAAGGTAGATATTTTTACAATAAGAATGGTGGAACACTGGAACATGTTGCCCAGCGGTGTTAGTTGCCCCAGCCCTGGAAACATCAAGGTCAGGGGCTCTGAGCAACCATCTAGGAAAAGGTGTCCCTGCTCATGGCAGGGCAGTTGGACTAGATGACCTTTAAAGGTCCATCCCAATCCAAACTATTCTATGATGTAAAGATGGTCGACAGAGGAGAAAGGGGATAGAAAACACCCTTCAAGGTGTTCCCATTGCCTGTCGGTGGGTTTGGTTTCATTCTTCCTCTCACTTGGATTCACAGAATCACAGAATATCAGAATATCAGGGATTGGAACGGACCTTGAAAGATCATCTAGTCCAATCCCCCCCCCCAGTTTTTTAAATAGTCATGACTGAAGGGCATAGCTGAACCTCTTTCCTGCCAGTGCCATGCCTGGCAGAGAGGAAAGGGAGAGGGCTCAGCCTAGCAAGCTGCCAAGTGCTCTGGCCCTCCATCAGCAAAGCACTTAAGCNGCAAAGCACTTAAGCACATGCTTGTTTGTAAGTATTTAAGTAGTGCCATTGACAGAGAGCCCATAGTACAGAGCCCTCAGGATCCTAATCCAGGCTAAATGACATGTGTGAGATCTTAAAATGCTATTTTTTTTCTTCCCAGCAATGATGAAATAAATGCCCGAATGGACAAGCCAAACTGTCCCATTGCTGCAAAGCTGCCCATCTGACTCCTCTCCTAGGGGTTCTATGTTGGAAATATGGCTTATCTAGTTTGGATTGTAATTATT
>VZTM01009638.1:2278-22285 GCA_013400555.1 Jacana jacana | reverse complement strand
TGGATTCAGATTAAGGAAGTCTTTTACCTCTAAGGTGTTACAGGGGGTGATGGAAAGTTTAGGGAAAACATGGGAACATCACACTCCCTGGCACCCCGCATCATCTGGAAAGGTTGAAAGAATGAATCAAACCATTAAGAGACAGCTATCTAAATTAGTACTTGAAAGAAAATTACCATTGATTAGGTGTTTGCCAATAGCACTATTAAAGATTCAGACCTCGCCTAGAAAATATACTGATCTCTCGCCTTATGCAATGCTTTTTGGACTACCACACACTGGAGGTAAAGAAGGTGTACCCACATTCGAAACCAAGGACATGTTCCTTAAGAAATACATACTGGGGTTGTCATCATCTGTCTCTTCCCTCAGGACTAAAGGCCTTCTTGCTCAAACTCTGCCGTTGGAATTTGTTGTCCAACCAGAGTAGAAAAGACCATTCCGAGTACTCCTCACTACTGAAATGGCAGTAAGGACAGTGGAAAAAGGTTGGACTTGTTACATCCATCTCAAAGGACCAGTTGAACCCCCACCAATAGATCAGGTAGAACAGTGGACAGTACATCTGACTGACAGAACCCTAAAGGACAATAAGCACTGGATTGGGGCAGGATTCAATCGGGAGCCATAAATCTGTGTATGCCATGAATTTTAAGAAGCATTTTGTGCTGATATTGATTGTAGGGGCAGTGGTGTGCTTCCTGCAAAGATGGAGTGCACACCCAAATTACCCAATCATGCTCACCCATAAATATCACTAAAGGAGATACTACACAGACCATTTTGATGTCTGTCAAGTACTGAAGTCTGGGAATTTAAAAGTCCAATGGCAGCTGAGTATTGAGAACAAGGACCTGTGCCCAGAAACTTATTGTGGTACAGTAGGATCTGACACGGTTGCACCTTGTCTAGCCTGGAATGATGTGTAGTGAACCACCCAATGTTGAGGGTGGACTGTTAATGATAAGTGGATCAGGTCTTCTTATTTCCGCCTCAAAAAAAAAGACTAAGTTTTTACAAAGCATCACCACCTCCTGGGTGTGGCCTTTTAGAATTTAATCCTCTATTGATAACTATAACCAAGGCAGGTGACAGGGCTAACGTAGTATAGCCCTGTGGAATAGGAGCAGATGTATCCAGAAGAAATCAAAAGGGAAGATTTAGAATAGCAGTATTGGAAAACAGCAGTCAAGCAGAAGGGGTAGATACAATTAAATTCCCAGCTAGGACTAAACTCCCAGCAACGCAACATCGGAAACTAATGAATGATCCAGCCTTAGTAATGGTTACAATTTGAAGTTGAAATAGGGTATGGTGATGTTTGGGTATGTGTTGGTATACCCAATGAATGTCTGGGTAGAATGGGTAAAATATAATGCTAATAGTTTGAACCAAAGCAATTGTGTTGATTGTGCTTCAGGAAAGCCCATAGGACAGACCATCCCTTTCCCTTTGAGGTGGAAAAAAGATTCCACAGGAATGTGGTGTGTGGTAGCATTATACCAAGAGAAGACTGCCTGGGGAAATAAGAGTTGTCACTCAGTTTCCTTATTGTTTTCTGTCTTGGCATCTAGAAATGTTAAAAGGCCACCAGTATTTTCCACAGCAACTGGTAACCATACAGCATGCCCCTGATGGCAGAGTGTGAATGCTACCAACCCTGTGCACTGAGATGCTGAATGTAACCAAGGATGTGATGGGAAACCTCTCAGCATTACGAGTGCCTCAGGTGGCTCTCTGGTGGTATTGTGGAGGGAAGACCCTGTGGTCTGTATTGCCGGCTAACCAGAAAGGTAAATGCAGAATAGTACAATTGGCACTACCATTCACCCTACCATATGAAAAAGATACAGTATCCATGAGTTTAGGCAAGAGCAAAATGTTTACGTGCATCCTTTGATGAACAGATTTATATATATATATTCCATTGGAGTCCCTAGAGGAGTCCCAGATGAACACAAAGCAAGGAATCAGATAGGAGCAGGATTTGAATCTGTCTTTTTCTGGTGGTTAACCATAAACAAAAATGTAGATTTGATAAATTATGTTTATTATAACCAAACAGTTTATTAATTACACTAGACATCCAGTAAAAGGGATGGCAGAACAATTGGATGCAACCAGCCAAATGGAATGGGAGAACAGGATTGCCCTTGGTATGATTTTAGTGGAGAAGAGAGGTGTGTGTTTGTGATGTTAGAGAATGAATGCGCTCCACCTTTATCCCAAACATTACAGCTCCAGATGGTACTATAACTAAAGCCCTTCAGGGACTCACCGCTTTAGCTCATGAGTTAGCTGAGAACTCTGGAATCAGCACCCCACTGGCATGTTGGCTGGCTTCCTGGTTTGGAAACTGGAAAGGTATGGTGGTATCAATATTTACTTTTTTCATAACAGTAGCAGGAATATTAGTGGCTGTAGGATATTGCATGATTCCCTATGTATGAGGGTTAGTTCAACAATTTTAGTAATAAAAATATTAGTGGCTGTAGGATGTTGCATGATTCCCTATGTATGAGGGTTAGTTCAACGATTGATTGAAATTGCTCTAACAAATGGAAGTAGACCCTCCCCTGCATCCCGGAAAAATGTTTCAACTTGGAGATAAGAACAAGAAAGAAGATAAGCATGAATTGTTTTCAAATTTAGAAGCTTCTTATGGGACTATATGCTGATAAACTAGTGCAAAAGCAATATTCTGACAAATCAGTGCAAAAACAATATTCTTAAAAAATTAACAGGGATGGACTGTAAGAAAAACTGAGATATTGTTTTTTGCAAAGGAATGGTTTGGCTAGTTTTTGCAGAACATTCTGATTGACTTGCAATGATATAGTTAGACAATTATTAACAACACAGAGGCTTCACAAGGACATGCAAAAATGCTCATCCCTTAGACAAAGGAGAAATCAGTCTATGCCAGAATGCAGTATAAGGGGAACATGAATATTTAACTGGGACTGGCAAACTTAAGAAATATTACCAAAGGGAATACATAAGTGAAGTAATTGATATAGGCAGAGTGATGGGGAGAAGTAAACAGGGGTGGGACAAATGAAAGTAGTCTTAAGCATCTCATAGGCTGTAACCTCTGGACTACCCAGCCAATGGGGAAACGGGAGGGAAATTTCAGCCAGGAATAGGGAGTAAAAATTAAACATGCCAAAACCTAGTGTGCCTACCTTTAATGGGTCACCCGTTCTTGCAAGAATGTTTAAATAAACTGTGCTTCATATTGATCACTGCCTGAACCATTGTTATTGGGCAAGGAGCTTTTCTCACAAAATGAAATCAGAAAAAAAGCAGTAATGTCATTTCTCATCAAATGGTGAGACTGATGCTGCTTTGAGGTTCAGAAGCAGGAAGCATGCCCAGATACGCAGCAGAAAGACCAACTAATATGGGTAACGTTGCCACAGTTTAAAACCTTGCAACATGATTTCAGTGAGACCTTAAGAAACAATAATTCACTCCAACATGATTTAAACAAACTAGACTTATGCTTGCCATGACAATTATGGTAATAAGTCGAAGACCCCTTAGGGCTGAAAATGAACAGCTCTTACAATCCCTTGGGGAAATTCTGTGTATTGCAAACATGTAGTTCATTGTTAAGTCTGTTTTAGCAGTAAAATTACAGAAAAGATGTACTCAAATCACATTCGTACAAAGTATAACTTCACTGACTTCAATAGAATTACTCTGATGATGGTTTTAGATCCATACTTACAAGGCATTTTCTTGTAAAATGTCTTCTTTAAAAAGATAAAAAGCTTCAGTTCTAATGCAAAGTATTATCACTCTTACTGAAACTCATTAACAGCTTTGGTGTGAGGGATTACCTCTCCTTCTACATTATTTTTGGGGATTAAATGGCCAGTATAGACTATGCTGATTAATATAATGGAGCTAGGTGCTGTTAAATTCAAGGTAATTCTGTAAAAATATAAATGCCAGTGCAGACTCTCTAGAAAATATCATGGGGTTTGACTGACTTGATATTTGATTACACACTCCTTGACAACAGTAGTAAAAGTCTCATTCACTTGGAATGTTGCCCCCTTCAGGTTCTGGAAGGCTGCTGTAAGGTCTCCCCCAAGCCTTCTCTTCTCCAGGCCAAACAATCCCACCTCTCTCAGTCTGTCTTCATAAGAGTGGGTGCTCTCACCCTCTGATCATCTTCGTGGCCCTCCGCTGGACCCGTTCCAACAGGCCCATATCCTTCTTGTGTTGGGGACCCACAGTACTCCAGGTTGTGTCTCACCACACCTGTGGAGCAGAAGGGGAGAATCACCTTCCTTGCCCTGCTGGCCACACTGCTTTTGATGCCGCGCAGGATGTGGTTGGCTTTCTGGGCTGCCAGCACATGATGCCAGGCCCTGTTTATCTTCTCATCAGCCAACCACCTGAAGTCCTTCTCCTCAGGGCTGCTCTCAGTCCATTCTTCACCCAACCTGGTTTTGTGCTTGCACATGCAAGACTTTGCAGGGGGCAAAAAGTTGTTGAGTATCTTCAGCCTTGTTCCAGGTGACCAAGTCTCTCATTTTTTTCCAGAGATGGTCCACATCTTCCCTAGCTATCCCTTTATCACCAACATACCTATAGGAGCTTTTCTTGTTGGCCTTGATATCACTGGCCGAATTTAACTCTGTCTGAGCTTTAGCTTTCCTAACCTGATCCCTGGCTGCCCAGGTGAGGTCTCTGTATTCCTCCCAGCCTAACTGTCCTTGCTTCCACCTTCTGTGGGCTTCCTTTCTCTGTTTGAGTTTCTCCAGGAAACGTCCTTGTTCATCCCTGCAGACCTCCTGGTGGTTTTGCCCAAATTCCTCTTTGTTGGGATTCATCACTCCTGAGCTTAGAGGAAGCAATCCTGGAATATTAACCAGCTTTCCAGGGCCCCTCTGCCATCCAGGGTTTTATGCCACAGTGCTCTATCAAGCAGGTCCCTGAAGAGGGAAAAGCCTGCTCTCCTGACGACCAGGGTAGCAAGCTTACTGTGCACCCTCCTTACTGCCCTAAGGATCTTGAACTCCTCTGTCTCATGGTCACTGCAGCCAAGGCTTCCCTTGATCTTGTCATTCCCCAGTAGCCCCTCCTTGCTGGAAAGAACAAGGTCCAGCATGGCACCTCTCCTCATTGGCTCCTACATAATTCGGAGGAGGTCGTTATTGATGCATTCTAGGAACCTCATGGAGTGCTATGGCCTACTGTCTTGTCCCTCCATCAGATATCTATGTACTTACCCATGTATGTAACTATGTAAATATCTTCCACAATGGACCGTTCATGCTGTTCCTAGCTGCTTGTCTACTGTCTTGTGCTTGAAGGTCTGGACCACAGCTCTCCCCACTCCCCTTCCCCCTGCTCCGTGTGCCATGGCCTTCCAGCCTATCTAAGAGAAAATAAGAATGAAATTAAGAAGTCATGACTGAGCTTGTTTAATATGCTGGGTTTAACTATTAACCAACTCTGTAGACTTCCAGGACTAGAGAAGGAACATTGGAAAAAACAATAGTGTCCCAGCTTGGCTAGGACATAACAAATAATAGCATTTGGTTCCAGCTGAGAATGGAGCTAAACTGCACAAATGTATCTGCTCTCATCATTTCCCATTCTCAGAAGATAAAGGGACTCTGGCTGCTTTCCTCCCTAATACATTTCAACCTTTTGACTTCCTCTCTCAACTATACCACCAGGCTAAGCAGATCATTCACCCATTCACATCTCACACAATAGTTCTCATAGCTGCTACTAGTTAAAAGTTAAAAGGTTCTGGCACTCCCTGCAGCCTGTGACTTGGACAGCCACATGCTTCCATGGGAGCTCTGTCTGGGTCTCCACATCCATGCTGGTTGAGACTGAGAACGTGACCTTCCTCCAGGTAGAGACCGCGGCTAAGCTCCTTCCAACAAGGTGATGACCACCAGCCAGGACTCACCTGTCAAAATGACAGAGCTTCAGTTCTTTCCTGGCACTCTGTGTTATACCCACTCACTGCTCACCTGCCCAGGGCTCTGTTGCTCTGCTCCAGATAGGCCTCTTTTATGGGGGAAGAGGGTAGAGGGGAGTGGCCACAGCGCGTTTACACCTTGTTTAAAACTGCTACAGGGAGGAGGAGTAGGGGTATGCTGGCTCTGTCCCATGCCAATTCAGTAGCCTGCCCGCAAGCTAACAGCTTGTGGCACTTAGTAGCCGCTTTGCCCAGCTTCAAAAAGCACTCAAAAAGAGGTCATTGCTGATCTTTTTTGCTACGATTCCCTCCCCAGTGCAGACTTACCTACACTGGAGCTCAGTCTCCTCAGTGAGTGATGAGTTGATCATATTGACATGTTGTTGCCTTGTTCAGCTAAAGAGCTGTCTCAAGCTGCATCTCGTCTGAACTACCCCATACTACTATGCCAGGCAAGAGGAGTCAAGCCGTCTACTATGTAGCCCTTGTTCACCTCCACCAAGCAAGGCATAACCCAGGCACCAGCAGGAGATTTCAGCCCGTTTTTTACATTCCTTTGCCCTGAGGACATGCGCTGGCATACTGCATCCCTCAGCCCTGTCGTCAGCCTTCTCCCTCACAAAAAACCCAGACTTGCCTCATCCATAAACAGTTCTTTGCCCGTTTTCTTAATTTACAATTTGACATAAGGCTCTAGAGTTCTTGGTTTTATTCTCATTTAAATGGTATACATAAAATCTGCCACAGGCCTTGGAAGCAAGTTTCACCATATATAGGGATGGTATCAGAGATCGTAACAGAGGAGCAAATATGACAACCTGTGAAAACATCTGTCTCACCAGTTTGGGAAAGATGTGCCTTTCACAGTCAGCCAAACATTTCACATTTTGGTCTTTTGAAGATCAAAACAATTCTGATTGTTATATTAAGTCAGTCGGCAGGCAAACAATACAGGGTCTGATTCCAGATTACATGCCCCACAGCATTTCTGAGACAACCACAGCATCAAAAATGTTCTTCAAGACAGAGATACAGTGACAGAAGGCTCTAAACTAGACAGAGAAGACAACAAAGAAATATTTTATCACAATCTTTAGTTTTATTTAATGTCTTGGTTTGCATTGTGACCTCTAGAAAAGTAAAAAGAAATCTTTCTGATTTCGTGGGATTCCAAATAGACAATTAACTGGTGTTGACAGATACTAAACTGAATTACAGGTAAAGAGGATGAATGCATGTGTCAAGTTTCTTTTCACTTGATCCAGTTCTTTTTCACTTTGAAACATTATTAAGCATGTCTTAGGAAATGTCTTACCACCATACTGAACTGAATTTCTGGCATGTGTTGAATTTAAAGTCTCCCAACCTTTTCCTAGAAGTCACAGGAGCACAATGTGAACTTTGTCTTTCCGTAAGAAATTAAACTGGAGTGAGGTTGTAGACAATCCCATGGCACTTTTCATAGCAGTGAAGATGTATTAATGCTAGGTCATCAGCTAAATTCAAAGTTGGCAAATTATATTCTCTCCCCCTAATATTTCCTGCAGTTTCAATTAAAGAAATTATTAAGTACTTCCCCTCATAAAAGCTTTTAGCAGTACTCCTGACCCAGAATAACTCCTGTGTTTTCTCAATAGTACGTTTATGCACCCAAGTACTTTGGAACCTTGTGATGAAAGTCACTAAAGAAATGTGCGCTATTGCTGGCTTTTATTATTGTGTCAGCCACAGCACTCTTGAATTACTTTTACTGTTAGTAATAAATTGTCGTGGTTTAGCCTTAGATGGCAACAAAGAACCACGTGGCAGCCACTCACTCTAGAGCCCGTCCACAGTCAGGAGGGCAAAATCAGAAGAAAAAAGCAAAACTCGTGGGTTGGGATAAAGGCAGTTTAACAGAACAACAAAACAGTAACAAATAACGTGAGTAAAGAAGTATGAAAACACGATTACAATGCCAACCGCTCACCCACTGCACCCGGGACAGTCTCCAACGACGCGCACCCCCTATGCCACCCCAACTTCCTGTCCCCCTCCCCTTCCCGGCTAGCTCCTGTTCCCCTCCCCCTTCCCCGCCAGCTCCACACTACTCCCTGCATGGATCACATGGGATGGAATACCTGTGCCCTGCTAGGAGAATTAACCCTGTCCCTCCTGGAACCAGGACATAAATTTATTTTTTTAATCTCCAAGGCATCTAATAATGAAAGGAGGCAGCCAAAATTCTAATTAAAAATACCTCTTCTTTAAAGTAGTAAATATCTAGTGGTGTTAAGACATAGTCTGGATGTAGTATCAGTGCACAGATTGCTTGTGATGACATTCAGCTTACTGTGTGTGAAAAGACTTTTCAGACTACAGACTAGCTCCAAAGTCTCCAAACAAGCATGCTTCTGACACCATCCAGATCATACCATGTTTCAGTCACTAAAATTCTGCAATGAGTTCTGGGTAGGCATAACATTAAGCGAACATTTCAAATTCAGGAGAGTTTTAAGTTTTCATTTTAACCAACTTGCTTTTATTCCCTTCTCTATGCCTTAATGTCACACTTCATTATTCCTGGTACTCCTGGATCTTTCATCTTTAAAATACAAATGTTATCTGTCTTTGCTCAGGCATACATTAGCCTAAGTATAAGCTTTCCTCATAAAGAGATTTTGAAGGCCTATAACAGTTTCTGTTACTGTTCTCTTCAGCTATATTCAGACCCCATGGCTCCCTTTGACCTGTGAGATCTCAGTGGCAAATATAACTGGAAATCAGTGGAATACTCTGTCTTTCTTAATTTATGAAACCAGGCAGAATAATTCAAGAAACGCATTATAAGTTGTAGGTCTGCAACTCAAGACCTGACATGAAACGTTCAATACCATGATAATACAGAAAGTGGAGTCACCTGAAACTGCAAAACTTGCAGGGGCTCATCCCAGATAGGAATGAGCAAATTAGTTCTGTAAAAATTTAACTTCCCTGAAGCAATGCCATTCTTTAATGCCTTGATCTCTTTGCTTTTGTGAAGTTTAATAAGTAGTCTGCTCAGATCACAAAGGTCTGATGTTCTTCCCTTCATTCAAAGGAAAGTGCCACATCTTGCTTCCTTTCAGAATACAGATTGGTCACAATCAAAAAGCCCTGATAAAGTTTTAAATGTGTGATTCCAAGCATTTAAAAGTTGTCAATGATTATGAAAACTAAGAAAAGTTTGAGTATTTTGTGAACTTAATTCCTGGTACTTCACTAAAAATGTAAGAATTATGGGGTTTATTCTGTACCAGCTGCCCCTATTGCAGCTTGAAAATATTGATATCAGGCAGAACATGTTCAATGAAAAGGCAATAAAAGAAAAAGTAGACAAATTCTTTGTGCGGAAACATTAGAGAAGTTCTTTTGGTTTTGAAACAGAAATAAGCAAGATCAGGTGACACGGCACAAAGTTCCAAATGTACATAAAACAAGTATTAAAGCACTTTTTAACAACATGAGGGAAGAGATTCAAAACTTAGGTACCTAGTCTTATTTGGACACAATACCCTCATCAGAAGGAACACGTGTTTAGACATCTCAATATAATTTTGTATATGGGCAGTACTACTAGGTACAAAGTACCATCTCAAGCAACATGTTCACACATTTGGTGTGAAAGGATTTCTTCAGCTGTATTCTTATTAAGCACCATATACTCAGTGGAAATCAGTGGTATGTATGTTAGACTAATATACTAGATAGTTGAATATTCACTCAGATAAATGTGTAAATGTAAAGATGTATTCAGCTACAACACGTGTCTTCCAGCCACATTGATCTCAAAATGGGAAGAGTCTGGAAATGCAAGATGTGCTTGGAAAGTTGCCATGAAGGACTTCACCTCCTTTAACTTCTTGGGAACAGATTCAGCCCTAACATCATGCATTGAAGGTACTTGATGCTTTCTCTCCTGCCAACAGTTCCATTACAGAATTTTAAAATAATGGTTTGACAAGAAAACTAAAATACTGTTTCCAGATGGTCTTTCTCTCTACTAAGACAATCCTATTTTTAGTTCACGTAAAAGCTTAGACAGACACTCATACAAACACAATCCCCAACAAGTACCCTTTAAGTTCTTTGTTGCATCCAGGTCTGAGATAAGGCTTCAGATTCTGTGACTCTGCCTGCTTGACAGAATCCCTTGAGAGGCAGCCCTGAAGGGCAAAGGAATCCAGGAAGTCTGGATGTTTTGCAAGGAGGAAGTCTTAAAACTACAGGAGCAGGCCATCCCTGTGTGCTGTAAAGCGACTGGGGGAAAAGACCGGCCTGGCTGAAGAAAGAGATATGGTCACTACTCAGGGGAAAAAAGGAGAGTTTATGGCCTTTGGAAGAAGGGGCAGACCAGTCAGGAAGATTACAAAGGTGTTGTAAGGCTATGTAGGGAAAAGATTAGAAAGGCCAAGGCCCAGCTAGAACTTAATCTAGTCTTGGATATTAAAAAAAAATTAAAATAATTTCTATAAATATATTAGTAATAAGAGGAGGACTCAGGGGAATCTCAATTCACTGTTGGATGGAGGAGGTGACATAGTAACAAAAGATGAGGAGGCTGAAGTACTTAATGCCTTTTGATTGGATATTAGGAAAACATTTTGACACTGAAAGGGTTATTAAGCATTGGAATGGGCTGCCCAGGAAAGTGGTTGANGGGATCTAGTGTAGGGGAGAACTTGTAGAGTAGGGCTGATGGTTGGACTTGATGATCCCAGGGGTCTCTTCCAACCTAAATGATTCTATGATTCTATTCTATGTTAGACTAATATACTAGATAGTTGAATATTCACTCAGATAAATGTGTAAATGTAAAGATGTATTCAGCTACAACACGTGTCTTCCAGCCACATTGATCTCAAAATGGGAAGAGTCTGGAAATGCAAGATGTGCTTGGAAAGTTGCCATGAAGGACTTCACCTCCTTTAACTTCTTGGGAACAGATTCAGCCCTAACATCATGCATTGAAGGTACTTGATGCTTTCTCTCCTGCCAACAGTTCCATTACAGAATTTTAAAATAATGGTTTGACAAGAAAACTAAAATACTGTTTCCAGATGGTCTTTCTCTCTACTAAGACAATCCTATTTTTAGTTCACGTAAAAGCTTAGACAGACACTCATACAAACACAATCCCCAACAAGTACCCTTTAAGTTCTTTGTTGCATCCAGGTCTGAGATAAGGCTTCAGATTCTGTGACTCTGCCTGCTTGACAGAATCCCTTGAGAGGCAGCCCTGAAGGGCAAAGGAATCCAGGAAGTCTGGATGTTTTGCAAGGAGGAAGTCTTAAAACTACAGGAGCAGGCCATCCCTGTGTGCTGTAAAGCGACTGGGGGAAAAGACCGGCCTGGCTGAAGAGAGAGATATGGTCACTACTCAGGGGAAAAAAGGAGAGTTTATGGCCTTTGGAAGAAGGGGCAGACCAGTCAGGAAGATTACAAAGGTGTTGTAAGGCTATGTAGGGAAAAGATTAGAAAGGCCAAGGCCCAGCTAGAACTTAATCTAGTCTTGGATATTAAAAAAAAATTAAAATAATTTCTATAAATATATTAGTAATAAGAGGAGGACTCAGGGGAATCTCAATTCACTGTTGGATGGAGGAGGTGACATAGTAACAAAAGATGAGGAGGCTGAAGTACTTAATGCCTTTTGATTGGATATTAGGAAAACATTTTGACACTGAAAGGGTTATTAAGCATTGGAATGGGCTGCCCAGGAAAGTGGTTGAGGCACCATCCCTGGAGGTATTCAAAAAATGGGTTGACATAGTGCTTAGTGACATAGTTTAGTGATGGTGGGTTTTTTTTGGTTTGGTTTGGGGTTTTTTTTGCGTTGTCTTGTTTTGTTTTGTTTTATCAGAGTTAGGCTGATGGTTGGACTAGCTACCCTTAAAAGTCCCTTCCAACCTAGACTATTCTATGATTCTAGGATTCTGCAATTCCAGTTATAAGAAAAATCAAAGGAAGACATACCATCATAGTTATCTTACAAAATTCAAGTAATGCTTAGGGGAAAGCCTCCTATACAGTATATTTCCCTCAGCATGTGTTTTCTGTGAGCTGTACATAGGGTCTCCTATTTCAAATCTTCTAAAAAGAGTGCATAAAATCCATTTCTACAGAAAGCACAAATGCAGTGGCATTTTAAATGAAGTCTATCACAAACAATTCAATATAGATGTAATATACTTTGCATTGTGTGAAACATAATTGAGTGCTATCTGAATTACAGCTGTGTAAAAGTATCTATTAGTTATGTGTCAATAGATTTGTTTTGGAAAATCAATTCTTACTTAACTTAGATGCAATAACTTATTAAGATACTTATCTTTTTTTCTTTAAGGAAGTCGGGGGCCAAAAGGTCAACTGATATGGAAGGGCTGTGAGTCCAGTCCTGTTTCCAATTCAGTCTGTTCTCTAGGAGAATAATCAAACTTTACATGAGTATAAAAGTGATGACAGTGAATAGAGTTTTTGCTATATAAACATCAAATAATTGATGTGAAGATTATACATGAATATATCTATCTATGATATTTTCAAATCTTTGTGATGCTCGTGTTTAATTATGTAAAGGAATGTTCACAGCATGGGTTTACAGTACAGCATATGACATATACACATATGGTATGGTATGACATATGTATGTCATATGTATACATATCCCGACTGTGGGAATAAGTTTTTTTTCCAAACGCTTCTTATGGGCAGCAAAACTGTGTTTACAGACAAATATGGCTTTTATAGTAAATTGAGTCAGTGCTTTTTATTTTGCTGTCATGATAAACCAGACCATGTAAATCATCTGTGACGTTCATATATGTGTATTCGTTGTCAGAGAAGTAAAGGAAGTAAAGGAAATGCAAATTTCTTCTCCTACAAGGCTAGCAATGACTTTGCAATCAAACAGGTGAATATGTCTCTAGGGATATCATAAGGACTGGTGTAGGCAACTCCTTTGATATGTGCCAGAGAAATGTTATCTGTGCCCACTGAAGGGAAGCCTACAAAACAGCAGCCCCTTTTTCCCTTTTTTTCAGTACTAGCAAATATAGACACACAAAAAAAGGAATATTAGCTTCTTAAAGCATCATGTTCAGTTTCAGTGGGTTTGTCAGATATTCTTAAATGTTGAATGTGCCTTTGTAGTATCTTACAGCACTTCACCATATGCAACAAAAGGTGGAAGAAAACAACTTTTCAGGTACTACTCTACAGCATGGAATAATTCTCATTACATGCTATTATGTAGTTTTCACACCTCAGAGTCCATCTTCAGTCAAGAAAATGTATGGGATTTTTTGTATCAACTAAGGGCTTTTCATTAATCAATCACAATCTCTATATCTTTTATGTCATCCACTGTGTGTGTGTGCGTGTGCGCATTTCCCTGTTGCGAAGAGAATTTGATCACCAATAAGAAAGGAAAAGATAATACTCCTTTTGGAAAGTAAATTGCTCAGACATTAGGACATTTGAAGTATTTGAGTTAACAATTTTTATATAACTTGAATGTTGCTATTATTATCTGTGAAATCTTTGGGAGGATTTACATTATTCTTTGGTCAATGACTGACTGTCAAACAGGAAGTATTGCTCTGTGAATTATCCCAGTTTTGTTGGCATGGATAAGCTCTAAGAAAATAATGTTCTTGAAACAAGCAAGAAGCTCTGGAAAATTAAGCTGCAAAACTCTCCACTCTCCTCCACTGTGAAAACCAGCAACTTTTCAAGGATTAAGCCTTGTTGTATTTTCAAGCAGAAGGCAACAGGCATCCTCATGAGAGGACTTCTGTCACATGCTGGGTCAAATGTCAAATATTTGTTCCAAGTTTCAGGGGGTGACATGGTTTCTTAAAGAAACAGCTTGAAGTATTTCCCTTAAACTGTTTGAAAACAGCAGATGTATTGGTGCTGAAACATTCCCAATAAAGCTTCTCAGGAGTATTTCAGCCCAGATTCTTTTTAAACTTGATCAATTCATCGTTACTGAGTTGTCCAGTTATTGTGGCTTTGAAGGTAGTGTTTAATTATGTAAAGTATCAGAACTGCAGGGCTTGCTATCTATCATACCCCAATATTTGCAGAGTGGAGAAAGTCTAGTATAGTCTCTTTTATAGTCCAGAGGAATCCACAAACTTTATGTGTTGTGCATAAACAATTTCTGCTCTCTCTGGCACATACTTAACAAGCACTTTTATCAGTATACAGCAGTTTAGGAAGGTAATTAAGAGCTGAGGAAGAAAATTATGTTGAGATGATCTGAATACATCTGAAGGAAATCTCATATGCCACACGGCAGGATGGTCAGCACACCCCTGAGTGGTTTCTTGTGAGTGATGCCAACTCCAGTGCAGGTACTTGAGATCATAAGAAAAATATAAAGAACATTCTTCACTGCTTTACTCCACTAACCGAAATTATACATGGAACTTGAGGGTGAAGCCTCCCATAACTTTTCTTCTCCCCTTCAGCACAACACTCTGCAGCAACCTCACCCTGAGCACGACACCTCTGGTTCTCTTTTCTGCTACATGCTTTGTCTTCTCACCTTGGTTCATATGTGTGAAGCCTTTAGACTAGTCTGGGTCTACTATCAGCAGGATAGTTCTAGTGTGTTCCAAATTCCTGAAGAAATGTGGAATATTGGCAAAGTAATAACACAAACAACAATGCTGGACCATATTTTGACTGCTTTGCTCCGCAAAGCTTAATAGCTTAATTATAGGAGACAAGTGTGCTCTTTCAAATATTTTTAACATGCTAGCCCTGAAAAGGAAATTTTCATCAGAATCAAAACAAGCCTCATTAACTATGAGGTTATAATGTCTTGGGCAGTTTAGCTTTTGTATTTTTTTAAATAGTGCTAATAAAGTTTAACCAGGACCATGCAATTTAAATCACTCAGTTCAGTCTCTGGCAAATAATTTTCAACGTATGAGCTGCTCTTTATTTGAGAAACCAGTTTGCAGAGAGGAGGTGCCTTTGAAAGACCACGATGACGTCATGAAAAAGACTCTCTACTGAACAAGTTCATTTTACCATTTGTTCCAGAGAACACTATGGCAACAACATTTTCTTAAAGACCATAAGTTGTATGTTTTTCTGATATGTATCCTTAACAGCTTAAACCATTTCTGAGAGTACATATGTTTGAATATATGTTTGATGACATCAAGCTGTGTGGCACAGTCAACATGCTGGAGGGAAAGGATGCTATCCCAGGGGACCTGGACAGGCTTGAGAGGTGGGCCTGTGCAAATATCACAAAGTTCAATCAGACCAAGTACAGGGTCCTACACCTGGGTCACAGCAATCCTAAGCACAAATACAGACTGAGCGAGATGGACTGAGAGCAGCCATGAGGAGAAGGAATTGAGGGTGTTGCTGGATGAGAAGTTCAGCAGGACCGGGCAATGTGTGCTCTTAGTCCAGAAATGCAACCGCATCCTGGGCTGCATTTCCAACAGCATGACCAGCAAGGTAAGGGAGGGGATTCTACCCCTCCACTCTGCTCTTATGAGACCCCACCTGAGTACTGTGTCCAGCTCTAGAGACTCCAATGTAGGACATGGACCTGTTCAAATGAGTACAGAGGAGGGCCACAAAGATGATCAGAAGGCGGGAACACCTCTCCTATGAAGACAGGTTGAAACTGTTGGTGGTGTTCAGCCTGGAGAAGACAAGGATCCAAGGAGACCTTACAATAGCCTTCCAATACCTAAAATGGGCTACAAGAGAGATGGGGAGTGACTCTTGATCAGGGAGTGCAGTGATAGGACAAGGGGTAAGCATTTTAAACTGAAAGATGTTAGATTTAGATGAGACCTCAGGAAAAATTCTTTGCTGTAGGGGTGGTGAGACACTCACCCAGGTTTCCCAGAGAAGCTGTGGCTGCCCTGTCCCTGGAGGTGTTCAAGGCCATGTTGGACCTATGAGCAACCTGTCTAGTGGGAAGCAGGGGGATTTGAAAATCGATGATCTTTAAGATCCTTTCCAACCCAAACCATTCCATGATTCTATGGCTATTCAAAATTATAATATTTTCAAAATACTTTTATGAATATCAGAATTAGTGGGAATTTTACAATTAAGTCTAGAGCTTTTTGTTTAAATGGGGTTCCATTCCCTTAAAAGTTCTGGTAAAACATAGTAAGAGAGAGCCCAGAGAAGTAAGTTTTATGAGCTATTTGAGAATTGAAAAAAAAAAAAAAAAAACTTTAACAAATAAACAAGTAAGCAACCTGAGCAGAATAATGCTTGTAAGAATTTAAGTAATAGGTCAGCTCAACCTGGCCAAGTATTCTGATCTGACTATAGTAACTAGAGCTGCTTTTGAGGTACGGCACATAAACCTGGCTCTACAAGATATACCCTGCCTATTCCTCTTTTCATGCATTGCATAAATTGGTTTGATCCTTTTCTGAACCTGCTGATACTATCTGCCTCCACAAGCTTCTGTGCCAGAAAATTCCATCAGCTCTTTAGCATGAAAAAAACCCCACTAGTTAGAAACGAATTTATAGAAGAAAAAAGATAGGAAGATACTTTCTACCTGTTACTACATTTTATCTGTTTTCAATAAAACTCCATCTAGTTTGGCCAAGTGTACCTTAGTTGTATGATGGTGGTACTTGGTGGCTAGTCATTCTGCATTCACCACAGACAGACCCTTCATGACTTTATAAAATCAGTCATATACTTCCATACCCTTCTCCAGAGTCTTTTGAAGGAATCCAGCCTTTTTTAGCTTTTCTTTGTAGCTACTTCATTCACTTGGTTATTTTCATTTACCTCTCTTAGTCTCTGAACCCACTAGAAACTTCTTCAAGTGTGGAAAGTAGAACTGAATATAGCACTCAAGTGTTATACGGAGAAAAAATTACATCTTCTACCTTGTCATCAATACCTGGATGGTACCCAGTGTTTTTGAACTGTTGCTGCCCACTGAGCCAATAGTTTTAATAAACTGTCTGTGATCATTACAAAAGCTTCTAACTTGTAACTGTCAGTTTGAAGACTAGCATCATGGACTTGCATGTATTAGTGCTATAAATACTTGTTGGATTCTGTATCCATGTCCTTTCTTGCAAGGTACAGATTATATTAATGATACAATTTTTATGATGAAGACAAGATAATCTAAGTATCCTTCAATAAGTTCCTACCTGCATGAACTTTTCTTCTTTCAATTTTAATTATTGCTAAGTGTTCCTAGTTTTGTCCATTTTGGAATAGGAACACCTGCCATTATGTCAAATTTGAGTTGAACAACAGATAGATCAACGCTTGTTTGACAACCCAGGAAAGTGATCAGCTCTAGAAAATGCTGAAGCATAGGAAAACCTTCATGGTGCTTACTACAATGTAAAACCTCCCAGCTTATAATGTTTCAAATTCTGAACTTGTGTACCCAATTCTGAACTTCTGTACCCACAAGAGCTTTGAGACCAAGAAGGTAAAACAAAAGACATGGAAGTTCCTGGGATCAGAAAATGACAAAGCTAATTCTGCCACTGAGTTTTGCTCCACCCAAGATGGACCTGGTTAACTTTTATTTCTGTAAAGGTGTTAATTTATTTCTGTAAAAGTGTGAATTTATTTCTGTAAAAGAATGTTCAAGTAATTTTTCACATTTCAATATCCACCTTTTTCCTTATAGTATGAAGGACTTTGCTGTCCAAGAAACACACAGTTTAATGAACTTCTGCCAAATCTGAGAATATTCCCTTTTATAACTAATTTAGCCCTAAGATATAAATTCATTCTACTCTCTCCAGTGAACTGCCTGATCTAGTAACCACCATCATCTTCAAAAGTCCTATATAATGTGGAAAAAAAATGAATTAGACTTCACTGCCTGCAACCATTATAATAGTTAAACCATATTTCTCTGTTTTGAAGCCAAGCATCTATATTTCTGTTACACAAAGGCATTGGAATTCAATGATGAGACAGGTAATAAATGAGAGAATATTCTAAGGTAATAACTACAATTTTCTTTAAAGGTCATCAATAGATGAGAAATTATTATGTTCTGTTAATGTTACTTGTCATGTTGAAATGAAAGCTCAGATGCCACTCAATCTTTTATTAAAGAAAAAACAAATTGGCATCTGACTAAGCATTAACAGTGAAGAATGCTGTCTTTTGTGATGGAGTCTTTTAAAAGAAAAAACAATTGCAGAGTAACTATTCTGTTTCTAAATTTCAGAACTAGACTTTAATTTGATTGATTTGATGTATGTGATTCAGAAAAAAAAAAAATAATAGAAAAGAACCCTGATTCTGAAATGATACTTTTCATACATACCATACTCAATTCCTTACTGTCTCACAATGAGGTTGTAAGATCAAGTATCAAAGAGCACCAGGGAAAAAATTATTTCTCTGTGTAGAAGACAATATATGTATGCTAAGACATACCCAAAAGCCAAGCCAGAAAAATACCCCAAACAAAAAAAAAAATTACTAATGTTGCTTTATTTTGATGTGGCAGCTGTTTTTCATTTACTAATTTCTAAATATTTGCATATATTATTTAATGAAGCTAGGTAAAATAATGTGAAGTAAATAAATCACTCTACCCATGTGTCATGTTGATAAATAAATATCCTGTGATCTCCTAGATCTATGAGAAAAGTAGAGGATTAATCTATTTGGAGTCCTTGATTTATCACAGAGACAGCACTTTCTCTTAAAAAGCTGAAAAAGACCTAGAGGTTGTTCTAGGCACATGGGAATTTTCAAGCTTCTTAACTTTAAGCTCTTAAATTAGAATGAATTTGATGCCTCTAGAGAATGTTTTACATCACCCATGTTATAAGTCCAAATCTATGCTATGTTATCAATTAGAATTGTATCCTAGAGCTAGACTCAAAGACTGCCCAAGCCAGAGGTGTTTTGTGTATGTTTAAATAGCTGTTGACATATTTCTTTTCCATTAATTTAGCCAGTCACTTTTTGAAATCAGTATATTTTAGTGGAAAAGGAATACCAGGTAGCTGAGGAATAGGAACTTCCTACGCTTTTTAAGAACTTCATCACATGGAACTGTACAAAATCCCACAAAGATGCCAGATAACTGCAGGTACTGTTTGTACAACTGCTGGCAGTAAGTACCTTAGATGAAAATAAAGGCATTCTTGGAGGGCAAAGAGCAGAGGAAGGTTAGAATATATCTCTAATGATTTACTAAGATTATATGAAAAAGAGAGAAAACCAGACTGGCTTGAAGATCACTTCTATATCTGAGTGTACATCTGCAATACTTTACATAGTATTGATATCTGCTGTGAAACTTCCTTCCTTAATTTAATGTATTTTGCTTACTGTAATGCTCCTTGCTTTTTTTTCCCCATCAAATATACATTTTTGAACAATGTACTGCTAAATTGAGTTGTATTCACATGCATACAGTGTCTAGGGAGAAACTCAGGCCTCAGTTCAGAACAGAACCTGACCTGTTTGTGTGGTAATTGACTTGTGTGTTTGACACAGGACAACAGTGTTGCTAAAGGCATTTAATCTTCCTCTGAAGAGAGGTTTCCATTTTCCTGAAGTAAAGTTCTATGATTATGTCACCATTTTTTATATCTTATCTTATGTGACAGACAAATTTAAGCCCAAAATATAAAACTGCTTGTTGTGACATTTATCTAATTAGTGCCTTGAGGGATTCACTGCACTTAATACAGCAAGGGAAGAATTGGTGCGATTTTCATTTTAAATTCCAAGAACAGGTAGACCTCAGGAAGATCTGGTACTTCATAACCCAGCAGGTTCTACAGCCTGAATGATAAGCTGTCATTTAATCAACAGTTTAGAGCAGCTATCTAAAAAGTGAGTAGTGAAGATTGGCCCTTGTCCTCATATATGGCATTTATAGGTCAACAGTCTACACTACCCAGAATGAGTTATAATCCCTTGCCATTACTCTGTCTAGATGACCTTTGTCTATGCAACCCACTCACACATATTTTATTTGCATTTTTAAAAGGATGTATATGTTAATGCAGAGGACCATTGCCTTT
>VZTM01009637.1:29020-50283 GCA_013400555.1 Jacana jacana | reverse complement strand
TAAAAAAGGACAAAAAAAAAAAAAGGGCTTGATAGTTCCTTCAGCATTGAGGAGCAATATTCTTCAAAAAAGGGAGATGATCTGATCAGACAAGAGAAAAAAAGCATTAATCATCTGGGGTGAAAATGTGCTGGTGGTGTGCCTGTGTTTTGATACACCAGTGAAAACACACTAAATAAACCAAATATTCTAAACCTGAGCTGCTAAACTTAGAGAGAGCTGTAAAATTGCTCTCCTAAAGGCTGCCAAATGCCACTTGAAATGAAGAAGTAATGAGATTGACAGGAGCCCATGTCCTTTCTGGATGGCTTCCTCCATTAGGCTACACCAGAACTGGCACCCCTACCATGCTGTGGCATGCATGAAGGGCTGGGTGGAGAAAGAAGAAGCAGATGTTTCTTTGGCTTGCAAATTAGCACTGTGGCTAATTTGTCCCATCCCCAGCTGGTTTCTGCCATTACTACCTTTGGTGGGGACTGGAAATGTTCACAAGGACTTCCCCAGTCCTTGTGAACATTGTCCCCCAGCTGGGAGAAAGCTGCTCCCCCAGCTTTCCTGCTTACTAGGAAAGATATTTCACATTGAAGGGGAAATTTAAGCCCTTATCTGCCTTTCTTTCAAAGTTCGGTTTTAAGAGATTAATATTAGAATACTTAACGTCAACATGAATGGGGACCTGTCTAGGGTTTGTTCTAACTTCTATTCCCTATTGCCTACAGCATAGCTGGTCCTACCTCTGTGTGGGGAAGAAAAGCCCCAACTCTGATTAACATCAGTGGAAATTGTTCAAGGTCACAGTAGTTGCTATCACTGTATTAGATATGAGCATTGCTATTTCTCTTGCAGGAATAAATATTAATGTTTGTAACACCACAGCTTGTGTGGTTGGTGAATTTTGTGTGCCTAGCAGAGATCCCTAAAGGTGAATTACTCCTTAGAATCCATAGCAATCTAAAGCTTTTTCTTTCTGGTAATTTAGCAAAACAATCTTCCTTTGCTGCTGTAGCTGTTGGTTTTCAAGGCTTTCATTATCCACAGAGAAATCATGTTTGACACAACACTGTAGTTGAGAACACTGGTTATATTACACAGTGCACCTAATATATCAAACTCCACATATCCCTGGATACAGACAAGATAATTTCTTAATCTTTTTTTGGAGCCATGCTGGACAGCTGCCTCATTGGTGGAGAACACCCGAATTACACTGGACAGGGAAAAAATATAATATAATAGAATTTGTTTATATATCAAACAGTATTTTTTTTTTTTTGCTGTAGGTAGGTTATTCTATGACTTTAGGACTGTTGTATCATCTGCTGAACCAGCTGGTACCTGCTGCTGGTAGTGACAGGATGCTGGAAAAACAGTCCTCTAGTTTTGATCCAATTTTCTCTTATTCCAAAATGCAGTCTCTATTCAGAAATAAAAATATGCTCTGTTTTGTCTATTATTTTCACATGTCAACCTTCTGTAGAGGTAGCAGTATTCTTTAGGGGAGAAGCACACTTCGAGTTACATAAAAACATGTAAGAAGTCAAACATGACAAGTGTTACTGATGGTGACTTAATTCATGCTGACATCTTCATACTTCTAATTGCTCTGACTCTCCTTCTCTACCTATTATGAGATAGGGGAAGAGTATGAAATATGGCAAAGAATCCTTATCCATGA
This sequence comes from Jacana jacana, assembly GCA_013400555.1. NCBI lineage: Eukaryota > Metazoa > Chordata > Aves > Charadriiformes > Jacanidae > Jacana > Jacana jacana. The sequence goes on along the minus strand of VZTM01009637.1, from coordinate 48,608 downwards.
GAAAATTGCTTTCATCAGTGGTAGATTTTACTAAATAAGGCTGCTGCTGGAATTAAGGAAATTTTGTTACCCGTGCCCCAGACTATAATTCACAAGTGAATTAACCAGGACAAGGGTGGACATGGGTGTGGAAGGTGCATGATCTGAATGAGGCTTAAGGGAGAATAAGACCATCATTTTTTCCTTAAAAGACTGAGTTCCTCATCAAGAAATTCAGTGTGTGTCTAAAATTATAGATTTATTAAGAATTCTCCAAAGAATGAGATGAAAATGATTCATTATGCATTAGTAAAACTGCTTAGATTTGGAAAGTGTCTGTGGTTTGGATTAATGTGTGAAGTTATTGAAATAGCACTTTTGGTTAAGCAGTCTGCTAAATCGCTGCAGTAAGGAGATTGTCACCTGTCTGTGTGCAGTTTTCTGCAGTTATCTGGAGGTAATTGCATCCCAGCTGCTTTGAGTTCTTTGCTGATATCTTATTTTTTAAATGGTTTGTAAGGAAGTTTTCTTCCAAGAGCAAGGTCTCCTTTCTGCTTTAACAGTCATGTGCTACACACAAATTGCATGTGATGCAGCTTAGTATATGAGAGCTAAGAGCTTTGCTTTGTGCAAAGTTAGTAAGAGAACAAGACATCTCCTCCTTACTGAGATATTAATGCTGCTAAGGCATCTCCTGTGGTGCTAGAAGCATCTGTTTTCTGATTTTAATGATATTCTTCATAGCACCCTTGTAGGCATCCTTAGGCCTAGGGCCCTTCTGCCTCACCAGTCCTTGCTTCTGCTATGGGCTATCTCTTGCTAATGTGGTATTGGCTGGTGGCCAAAGCTACACTGGCCTTAGCATAATGAGATAGGCTCTGCGGTTTTGAAGCCCCCTTGTGGGGCTCAGAAGATCACCACTTGTCAATTTTTGCATAGCTTCAAAGTCTTCTCTCTTTCCTTTCTTTTTTTTTTTTTTTTTTCCCAGTGAAAAGTTTCTGATATTTCACCATCAGTGTTTTCTTAGGTCACTACTGCTGGAGGATTGCCATCTCTACAGCAAAGTCCCATTTTCCCCATCTAGAAAACCAGTTTTTATATATATTTATATATGGTTTGGTTTTTTTTTGTGTGTGTGTTTTGTTGTTGTTGTTGTTGTTGTTGTTTTGGTTTGGTTTGTTTTTTTTTTCCCAAAACTAAAGGAGAAAAAAGGTTTCATTTTTGAGGTAACCTTGGAAATTCTCCCCCTGCACCTTATTATTTGTCAGTAGAGAGAGATTATGAGATTATTTTAGCCCAACACTCATTCCCTTGGATTTCCAGTCCCTGTGTTTCTAGGAATTTGCTATTGCTTCAGTACAATTACTCTGGTCTTTTCTGGTCTCCTGATTTTCCCTCCGGGTTAAATAATACTTACAGCTTAATATGTTCTCAACTTCTTGATTGCCCCGAACAATCACTTTTAAGGCATAAAGATACATTTTAATTTCTATTTTGTTCTTTTCATATCGTTCCAGCAGTAAATGGATGTGATCTTGTAAGTATGTTTATATATGGAATTGCTAAGTTTATTGAAACCTATTTTGACTCAAAGGTAAGATATCCTTTGCTGGATATGTTTCTCTCAGACTATGTCTCTTAGGCCTAAATTCTGCAAGAATTTATGCATGTGTTTAATTTTACAAATTAATTTCACTGGGACTGTCCCTTTTGAGGAACCAAAGCCTTAACCAGCTTGCTGATGCTACATCCTACCTTCCATGCAAATCCTCTCTACTACAAGGTGATGTAGTAACATCTTTAAGGAGAGACCCTGTTTGAAGTTTGCTACAGGACAGACATCTGAAGAGACTCTCTTGTGTTCCCTGTGGAGCTGAGGAGGGCCTGTTGGCTCTCTTGGTGACCACCTACGAACATGGGGCTTCATGTTTGTGCTCCTGTGGTCCAGAGTTACTGATCAATAAATGACAAGAGTAGGAGGAATTTGTGAGGAGTCTACAGCAGGCAACTCCTGTTCAGTGCATGATATTTGACAGATGTGGTGTGCAATAGAGGTGTTCCCATTCCCTGAGGAAGTGTGAGGTTGATCCTTGGCACGAAGAAAGGAATTTGAACGTGGAGGAGGTGAAGTCTTTCTGGAGCAGAAGAAACCATGTATGAGTGAGGTTAGGGTCTTCTGTCAAGACCTAGGGGAACATCTTGCAACAAGGAGGATTCCTAAGATATCAGTTGCAAAGGATGAAACAAGAGAGGTGAAGGGGTTTCGATGAAGAAGAGCCTATAACACCTGGACTTGAATGCTGACATAGGATGACATGCAAGGATTCATCTCCCTCCACTGAAACCCTGAATTCATGAGGAGAGAGACTAGAACAGGCTCTGGGTAGATGGTCTTTTCTTTTTATGCCAAGAACAATGTGATGGTATGCTCTTGCTTGAGAGAGCTGGAAGGTAACTATTGCCCTGTTTGGGCATGGAAGGATATCCCAGTTGTTTTACTGTTTACTATAGGAATGACAATCAAGTCCCTTGATTTCTTGGAGGGAGATAATTAAACCCTCCATACCGGAGAGATGGGAGCAATGTGTGAAGAATATCTATGGCTCTGAGACCATCTTTGGCTCTGAAGAATGGATTAGGTGGGCTTGCAATACCCAACCTGTTCATTAAGTGGGACTGTGTTCTGACAGAGGAGAAACTGTCTTCTGTGTTGGGGTTTGCCCCAGTCCCCCCTGCCCTGTGCTGCTCACTTGCTTTTCACACACACTGAAGCCTGAGCCTCCACACCAGAACACCAGTGTGTTTGGTCGTTGCTGATACAGAAAGTAATTTATCAACTTGTGACTTTCTGTGCAAAGCAATAAGCATTTCAAGCAGACGTGGTTTCTGGTTTCTGGAAAAGAAGCTAACAAACTCCACTTTGCAAGATTACCCATTTCCTCTTACTATTTTTGGAAGTGTTTATTTTAGAGCCATGAAATTAATCTCAGGAATGCCAAGCAATCCTTTAAAGAAGGAGGGGTGCTGGGGCCTGGGGAGGAGGGAACTACAGGAGAGCTTGTGTCACTGAGCTTTCTTCATGTAATTGAGTTTGTTCTTTAATCACAAAATATCAGTCATCTGGCTCTGAAATAACTGCCATTGCAGTTCACCCTCCTCTCTTCTGACTTCTGCCATTTTTGGCAAATAATGCATACAAGTACAAAGGCCTTTGCAGAGTTATTAATCATGTTTGGCAGCCAGGCTGCACTAATCTACTCTCTAGAAGAACAGAAAAGTATTAACTTGTGTGTTTTGAGATGTGGTGATTAAAACTCTTGATACCTTTCTTTCTGCAATTGCAGGAAAACAGAGATGACCATAGAAAAAGCAGAACTCCTCAGCCCTTCCCTCCTGGCCCACCAGCCCTAGTCTGTACTGTGCTGGGGCCAGAGTTGGACACCAAATTTATACTGCAGGATACAGTTGGTAACAAAGCACTAGATAAGTGGTAGCTGTGATGGTTTAATGCAGCTTTCACATACCAGATGGATGGGAAAGGCAAGACTTCATACACCTTGCCTATGGGACCTAGTGATTTAAGAAAGGGGAAGGATTCAGAACTTTTCTTCCTCATCCCCATCAGGAATTTTGAAACAAAGTTCTCAGTTGAAGGAGATAACTTGATGATAAAGGGATTAAGGACTCTTTTTTTCTCTCTAGCCCAGTGGCAACAACCTTTATGTCTGTGTCTGTAATGCATCAACATGGAAAAGTGTTATCAGTAATGCAGAACTTGCAGCCAGCAGAAGGCAGCTCCATATGCATGCCTTATCCCATCAATCAAATGCTCAAAAATGTCAGGCCAACAGTTCACCTACAAGGAAAGTAATTGGTTTGGCTATTAATGCCTTTAAGCTTCAGCTAGGAAGTTCCAACATTGACATACAGTAACTTCTGTATTTGACAAATGGATGCAATCTGTATAGCAAGGAGAAGCTGACAGCCCACTCTGAAAAGACCTGCAGTCTCTCAAATCTGGTTGCAGATTTTTGGTCTATTCCTATGACCCAGCATGCTGAGAATAGAAGACAGATCTGTGATTACAGAAGTTCAGATTGCTTGTGGCAGAAAGACCTGTAGTAGTTCTTTACTTCATTGATGGCCAGTACATAAATGCTGTGTCAGTTACATGGAGTTGTGTAGTGGTACAAGATGCTCTTGAGCAGAAATAGTATGATACATCCATCCATCAGCTCTATTATTTTCAGTCACTTCTTTTTTAACCACGTACAGTGCTGCAGTACTTTTAGGAACTTCCAAAGCAAGTGGATTGTAAAGGAAGGTTTCAGGTTTCCAGATAATTGAAATGAAAGCTAATGGTGTGTATCACTTCTTGTTTAGTGGAAAAAGTGCTCCAGGTAAAGGTACTTCTGACTGACAGTGTTTGGCTTCTTATCAATGGTAAAAAGTTTCTTAAATAGTGTTAGTAATTTGTTCAAGGTTTGCCCAGCTCATTTCCAAGAGAGTTTTTTTTAAATTCAGAAGTTACTATGAAAGAGTAAGTCAATGTATATTTCTTATTTTGCCTCACAAGGAGAAGCTGAGAGTTTCAGAAAAAACAGTAAGATATAAACACAGTTTATCCTGAAATAAGGAATCTACACTCCATCTGTCTCTTTCCACTGGTAAAGGAGCCATATATTTAAGCAATCAGTAACTGTTGCAAAAGGCACCTCTGCTAAACTTTTTATGCCTGAGCATCTTGTAAGCCATGGACACATGAGTCTGGGACAGAGAAAAGAGGTTTGCAATCTGCTGACTGTATATACTGAATATGTGTGTGTGTATACTGAATATATGTGTGTATATGACCATATATACTAAATGTTTGTGGTGATTAATTACATCCTCATTGCTAGGAATTGTCCTGCTGCATCTATAAACTCCCAGTGTAGTGTGGCTGGAAACTGGATACTGGGGTGCTTTGATTCATCAGGACTGTATCTATTCATACAGAAAGCTGCCATTGTGGCCCTTCTGTTGCTCCCCAGGTGTGAAGCAGAGGTACTGAAGTCAAGAACATGTGGACAGCAGTGACTGTCACAGCTGCAGGACACACAGCCAATTATCAGAAGGTCATGTCTGGAAATACAGCGGTATCTCAAAGCAAGTCTTTTCTGCTTTTCTATGCCCAGCTGTGCTGTGAATAAAATACAGATGAGAGAAGGTGTGTTGGTTCTTCTGTGCCCAAAAGTGGCAAATATCATTAAGACCATTACATTAAGCTGAAAAACCAAATAAGCATTTATAGTTGTGTTTGCTTTGTGGTGGTTCTCTGGAGAGAATGAAGGAGGGTGCAGAAGATCTATGGAGCAGCATCTCCTCCTTTCAGAAGATGTAAAGGATTATGACATGCTGGCTCATACTGTTGCAGCCCTCCGACAAACACAGCATCCCCTGTCCTCCCATATCCACCCCACCATGGGACTGCTGAGATAATTTTATTTAATCTCTAGTTGAAACAAATCCAATAGCACTTTACAAGGGAAGGGCAAGAATCCAGAGGTGTTGTGCTCAGTTAGTGCTGAATTTTGATTTGTATGTTAATGCCCCTCTCAACCAGCTTAGTTGTTTAAATAATAGAAATATTTACAATCGTTTTCCCTTATTTGAAGTGTACAACTAACTTTGATGCTATGCCTTTATCTACAAGCATCAGTTTTCACGTCCAAATCAGATCATTGCCTGAGCAAATAATGACTAAGAATCCTAGTTCGCTGGTTTGCACAAATACTACTCGGCATGCGAAAATTTTACAGTTGTATAATGTATACTGAGCCCTGTATCCCCAGGCACTGGAGTGGCAGAAGTCAGTTTCTGCACGGCACCATCATGTAGAAAGTGATTTTCAGTTCCTAGTATGACTTACTCTGATATCTTCCATGACAGTCTTTCTTTTCTGCTAAATTAGTGTATGGGTGACGTGCATTAAGTCATGGGATCTCAAATATTCTTCAGCTGGCTTCCAAGGGAAACTAATTTTAGCTCAGACACTTGTGAACGCTGGGAAGAGGCCTTCTGGATCATCAGGTCTTTCTAACTGTCTTCCAGAATGCAACTAAAATCTCTCTTGGAGGAAGTTAGTATTTCCCTCTGTCTCTGTTCTTACTGGAAGACTGACCAGAAGATCTCTGCTATTTTTCACACATTGAATAGCTTTTTATTGTTATGCAAGCACAGAAAAGGGCTGGAAAGTATGTTTTCAAGGTGTCATACCTAATTGTCAGTTTATTTTGCATGCAAATTACATTATTTCAAAGAGTGCAATTAAATATTCTGACTACCATTTAAATATTTACAATTCTCTTAGTCAGATAAGACTCAATATTTTATTTGAAGATATTCCCTAGACATCTGCTTTTTTTTCTAGCCCACATGGTGGAATGTGTACCACATCTTGTCTGTACATTATGCTGTGTAATTGCTGCCACGAAGAATTCCAAGTTACTATTTAAAGAAAAGCAGTTCAGTAATCTGGCAAAAAGCTTTCCAGAACACTCAAGTGTTTTGCATTCTCTGAGCAATCAGACATCAGTATACATATTCTGGCCTTTTTTTTGAAATAGGTCCTATAGAAACCAATGAGACCCAGTATATACTTTTTAATGCAGATTTTTGTTCCCTAAGTGCTGTTCATCTAGACTGGACCTTAGAAAAGCATTTGACACTGTCCCCCACCACATTCTCATGGAAAAACTGGCTGCTCATGGCCTGGATGAGTGTACGATGTGCTGGATCGAGCACTGGCTGGAAGGACGATCCCAAAGGGTGCTGCTCAATGGAGTTAAATCCAGCTGGCGGCTGGTCACAAGTGGTGCTCCTCAGGGCTCAGTATTGGGGCCTTTCCTTTTTAATATCATCATTGATGATGTCGATAGGGACATAGAAAACACTATCAGCAAGTTTGCAGATNAGAGAGATATTGAGGTGCTGGAGCGAGTACAGAGGAGGGCAACGAAGCTAGTGAGAGGCCTGGAGGATAAGTCTTATAAGGATTGATTGAGGGAGCTGGGATTGTTTAGTCTGAGGAAGAGGAGGCTGAGGGGAGACCTCATCACTCTCTACAACTGCTTGAAAGGGCATTGGAAAGAGGTTGGTGCTGGTCTCTTCTCACAGGCAATTAGCAATAGAACAAGAGGGAATGGCTGCAAGCTGCAGCAGGGTAGGTTTAGGCTGGACATTAGGAAAAAGTTTTTCACAGAAAGAGTGGTCAATTGGTGGAATCAGCTGCCCAGGGAGGTGGTGGAGTCACCCTCCCTGACTGTGTTTAAGAGTAGATTAGATGTGGTGTTGAGGGATCTAGTGTAGGGGAGAACTTGTAGAGTAGGGCTGATGGTTGGACTTGATGATCCCAGGGGTCTCTTCCAACCTAAATGATTCTATGATTCTAGTTGGAATTATCTGTGGTTGATGCCACCAAGGTTGATGCCACCTGTGGTTGATGCCACCAAGGTTGATGCCAACAGTGTGGTTGATGCCACACTGTTGAGTGTGAGAATGAACAATGTACATTTATTAAACAATTATATTATGAGTCTTATGTTGGATGGCAGAACAAGCATGCAGATGCTATTATTTAAAAATAATTAGGATTAGTATCTCTCATATGAAAGGCTAGTATGGCAGTATGATGCACTGCACCTGACGTTTCTTAGGATGCTTATTATCAATTAGCATCTCTTAGTAAAGTTGCCGTTGAGCCATGGCTTCAGCCAGATACTTACTGGATCTGACAAACCTCTGTGCATAATGTCTGTAGCAGTACTTAATGGATACTTAGACCTAACACAAGAAAACTCTTGAGTAGAAAGCTTGGAAAGTGAGGGAATCATTAGTGTTATACTAGCTTAGTCCTCAAGTCTTTTGAACAAGAGCAAAGAAGTTATTCAGAATCCTTCAGCTGACCTGTACCTGTCCTGACAAGGCCAGCCACTGGTGGTTTTTATTCTCTGCTCTTCCTGTTAGGATAACCTAAAGGCTGCAGTGAAACTCTCTAGGTCAGTCTCTACTAACTGAAGATTGATGATCAATGAGCAGAAACATACACTGATGCCATTTTCTTGCTAGAGCTAGCAATCTTCATTCTGGATTCTGACTTTCACTGCAAAATTTTGGGGAAATGAGGTTTGGTTTAGTCTATTCTCCAATTAAAATGTGTTTCATGAACCATATTCTGGTATTTCAGATAGATTAAAATGGTTGTGCTCTTTTACTCCTTGTATATAGATTTGGCACCGAAGATTAATGTAATTAAGATTTTGAAATTTTATTAGAGCCACATGACATCCTATATTTATATCCTAAGAGTTGGTTGCCTTTTGCTCACAGTGGAGGAGTGAGTGTGTAAGAGTGGATGTATATTTTAATAAGAGTTTAAATCATTCAGGGCATTGTGCTTTAAAACTGCTCTAGTATATCATCTGCTCTGTGATAACAGGACTTCCTGAGACTCTCATATTGAGCTATATCACCACTCCTTGTTCTGAAACATTTTGAGAAGCTGTGCACCATCTACATCAAATGAAGGGGCTGTACTTTTATACCAGTGTATGTTATTAATGAGCTAAGCTCAATGTAGGCATCTGGCTGAGTTTAAAATTACTGCTGAAATGCTTCTGTACCTGGTGCTCAAAAGATATCTTCTTATAAGCCTCTTTTTATTCTTTTCTTAATGATGCCAGCTTCCTCACCATTGGAGGCAGCTGCAGTTACTGGACAATTAATGTAGAGAGGCATGGGTAGGATATCAGCTCAATAAACCTATTCTTGCTGTGTTGCTTACCAGCTAGGGTCTACTTAGTTTCATGCATTTATGCTGGAGGCAAAAAAGTTTGCCTTACTGTAAATGATATTTTTCTCTTCTGATGCCTAGCTCAAACAGGACACCCGATACAGAAAAATTGCAGGGAAGAATTACCATGCTTTTTAGTAAGGTGGAGAACATAGAGAATCCTTTTTTCATCTCCTGATCTCAAAAGAGATTAAATGCAAACATCACCAACCTGCTAAAACAACATTCTACTTTTTGTTCACCTTGACCCTTTCCAATTATTTTTCAAGAGTTGCCTGTTTATTTTCCACCACTGAGGGAAGGGTGTGAAATGCCCCTTAACAAGTAAATCTTGCAAGTCTTGCAAGTAAATTCTGTTGCTGCATCCCCTCAGTTCAGCTATACTATACTGAGAAGACCTTACAGAGTGTTTCTCGGTTGTTGTCCCTATTATCCATCTGTAACATTCGCTTTCTCTTGCTGTGATTCTTGTCCCTTCCCACAATCAGCAGAGGTGGGTGGTGGGAAATAGTTATACACCTACTTTTTTAGGTTTTGGTGCCTTTCACAAGAATTTTTATAGGCCTTTTGATATTCTGAGGACCTGTCTGCCTTTCCCAAGTGTATAATTATTCTTGTTATCTTTAATTAATATGTGCACCTATGTATGCTGAATCATTTCCTTTTCTTTCCTTACTTTATTATAGTTCTTGAATAGGGGCAGTTCTGTTATTCTTTCTGTGGTGAAGTTCCTGGGAGTAGTTGTGTAGCTCTTACTGGGTGAGAATCATCAGCATAAATCTATGGTTAGGTGGGAGTGTTGACCTGCTTGAGGGTAGAAAGGCTTTGCAGAGGGATCTGGACAGGCTGGATAGATGGGCCGAGGCCAGTGAGATGAGGTTCAATAAGACCAAGTGCTGGGTCCTGCAGTTTGGTCACAACACCCCCACGCAACGGTACAGTCTTGGGGAAGAGTGGCTGGAGAGCTGCCTGGAAGAAAGGGACCTGGGGGTGTTGGTAGACTGTGGGCTGAACATGAGCCAGCAGTGTGCCCAGGTGGCCAAGAAGGTCAACAGCATTCTGGTCTGTATCAGGAACAGCGTGGTGAGTAAGACTTGGGAGGTGATCATCACCCTGTACTCAGCACTGGTGACACCCCACCTGGAGTACTGTGTCAAGTTTGGGGCCCTTTATCACAAAAACCATATGGAGGTGCTCGATTTGGTCCAGAGAATGGCAACAAAGCTGGTGGTGGGTCTGGAAAATAAGCCTTATAAGGAGTGGCTGAGGCAGCTGGGGTTGTTCAGACTGGAGAAAGGGAGGCTGAGGGGAGACCTTATCACTCTCTCCAACTACTCGAAAGGAGGCTGTAGGCAAGGGTCGGTCTCTTCTCCCAGGTAGCAAGCAATAGGACAAGAAATGGCCTCAAGTTGCACCAGGGGAGGTTCAGATGATTGGATATCAGGAAAAAATTTTACATGGAAAGGGTTAATCAAGCATTGAAATGGGCTGCCCAGGGAGGTGATTGAGGCAGTATCCCTGGAGGTATTCAAAAGAGGGTTTGACATAGTGCTTAGTGACATGGTTTAGGGAAGAGTTGTTTTTTATCAGAGTTAGGTTAATGGTTGAAGTAGATGATCTTAAAGGTCCCTTCCTATTTGGGCTATTCTATGATTCTATAATTCTAATTCTGACCTTCCTGATTGGTGCATCAAAACCCAAGGTGCTTTAGGAACAGCAGCACGTAGATTTTACATTCATCCCACTCTTTGTTTACCCATTGGCATATGATCGATTGAGGACCCGATGTTTTGGGGGCCTCTCTATCCTTGTTTACGGTAGAGCTAATGATAACCTGGACATTAACCAAATATACAGTTTGTGCTGTGATGTGGGCTTGCTGCTTTAGGTAGGGTCACCATACCTGCTACAGAGCTGAGGTGATCATACAGTAGCTTGCTGAAAGATGGCTTAGAGAATCAAAGTCAAATAATGTACTTTCAACTTCTTCTGCTTGTGTTTGAGAGTGGCAATGTAATTTATGTCCATTTACATGTATTCCTCAGTCTGACCTGCAATCAGAGTGTGATATGCCAAGACCATCCCTGGTGTTGGAGACATGTTTTATACAACAAAACATATAAATATATATGTACATTGTACACATATATATATATATTAGACCCCAGGTATATGGAGGTACTTGCAGTGCTATGCTTTAAGGGACAGCTTAAGAGATGTGTTGAACTTGAGTGTTTCTAGGATGGTCAAATGTGATAACAAATTATAGAAATTAGTGCTCATTAACAAGCACAAGAAAATATTGCAGATTTCAGGAACACATGGCTTCGGGGTTTTGCATCTTCTTGCCAGACAAAGGAGCTGGACTGCAAAATGTTTCTGTTGTATATTATATGTTGTTTACCTTTAAACTTCTCCACAGGGTGTCAGGAAAGCCACTGGTGACAGAGCTGAAAGTGCTGCTGTTGCTGTGAGTGGAGTCTGCTTTCCCCCTCCTAACACTACAGAGATATAGCCAGCAGTTGCCTGTGGGCAAAGGGGCTGACCTTTGGGGCAAAGGAGCATCCAAAACTTGGCTAATGAGCCCCAATTAAAAAACTGACCTGGTGTAATCTTGGATGGGAAGAAGGGGTAGAAATTACTGGTGAGGAGCAAAAGAAGGAAAGTTTCTGAATTATCCTTTTATGCAAAAAATGTAAAAGCCTTTTACTTGCCTATACTAATCTTGAGAAATTAGCATTTAATTTCCGTAATTAGCTTTTCATGCACTCCAGGAAAGCGAGCATACACTTACACACTCATTCTCCTTTCTTTCAAATCTTGAACGCTTGCTGTTTGGTTGCTAAGGGGAAGAAAAGATTTTAGTCAGAGATGAACAAAAAGCAGAACTTGCTCCCAGGTGTTGGTGAATCATCAGGGAATGAAGCTTTTAAAATAATTTCTAGAGGAAGGGAGTGGAAAGTATGTGGGTGTAAATTTAGTTTTCCTGAAAGGTGCTAAGCCTGATAGCCCAGGGACTGCAACCCGGTGAAGGCAAAGGACCAGTGGGGACATGACTGGCTGCTGCGTTCCTGTCCTCTCCCCCACCACCTAATTCATCATCAGATGCACAGGATGGTCATGAGCATCAGGCCAGCACCCTGGGTGTGTGTTTGGGTAATGGCCACCATGGCTTGTAATGTGGATGCTCATCCACAGGCAGATGGACAAAGACGGCCAATCTTTCTACCATGCTGTCCCCTTCTGATATGTGGGTCAGCATGAAAAATGAATTAAGGGGAATCAGGAGGGGTTCAGTCCTAGGCAATGAGGTGTATTTTACAGGCAAGGAAATTTCTTGAGGGGGGGTGGGGATGGCCTGGAGGAAGGCTGTTCAGCACAGAAAAAAAAGAAGTTTTTAAGGAAAGAGAACTGGGAAAGAAGGCATGAAGCTGTAAACCATGAGAATATTGATCAGCATATTCTATTTCCTTAATTTCAAAAATAGGGAGATGCTAGGTGGAGCAGAAAGCTAATGAATAAAAAAAATGAGAACTGGAATGAATACTCCCACATGAATTACTAATCCTTGCAAACTGATTCTGTGGAGTAAGTCTAGGGACTTTTATGGAACAATTTTCCAAAGTTACTACTATTTCTTAAATGTATACTTTACTTTCAATATTGGCACCATCAATCTGATCACAAGAGTTGTGTTTTTAGTCCTATGGCTGAAATTTCCTTGTCAGCAATTGATGGAGATCAAATTTTGAACTTCAGACATACACAGCAATCCACAGATCAGAGATTGTGCATGGAAATCTCAGCAAACCTTGAGTAGAATGGAAAAAAGTTGGTACTCTCCTTGTAGGTAACTTGCAGACAAGATGAGCAGGAGGTGGAGAAAGACTTGAGCAGTTTGTTATGAAATATCCACTGGGATGTAATATGTTATCTGTGGCTGAACGTTATAAAGGACTGCTGCAGCTTTGCCAATAAAATAGAGATAGATGAGCACAAATTGCCACCCAGCTGGAGCTTTCTTAGGAAACAGATATAATTATTCAGACTCTTTAGTCTTTGGACCTTGATTATGTCAACAAAGATATCCTGCAATTATTAGGTGTCAGGTGATCTATAGTACCTCTCTATAAGTTGTCCACACTTGTCTGCTGTTCCGTAAGCAGCTTCTGCTGTGAGACTGAGATGTGTTGCATCATTTTATTCCAGATCAGAAGACCTGCTCCAATGTGAATGCTTGCTGGGGGATGGATATACCACCTTCCAGGCCATGTTCAGCCACCATTGCAGCCTCCCATTTGATGAACTGTGCCACACATGCCTCTTTCCCCTATAAGGAGATTTTCTTCCACCTTATCAGTCCCTCTGGTGTGGATGCTGTGGCTTGACCTGCATGCGGGCAACACTTGGTGGTACCATCCAGCACACATGTCCTCCTAGGCATCCTTCTCTGCACCCACCTCCCTACAGGAAAGACAGAAGGAAGATGGGAATGCTTGATTAGCAGAACTTGACCTTAAGTGCTGCTGAAATTCAAATAGCCAAGCAAGATAATGGGCAGTGAGAAAATGAGAAACTTCCAGGACGGTCCTCTCTTTCTCTACTCACTAAAAAGAAATGCTGATATTCTGTAGTCTCTAGTTGACTGTGCCAAGCCATCACCTGGAGATGGACGCAGTGTCCTTTCATCTAGTAAGAACTATAAGATTTAAATACTTCGATAGCCAAATGTCAGCTTGGTTAGTCAATAATATTGCTTCTGACTTTCTACTGATGCTCAAATACTGCAAAACTTTGCCAAGAAGATTATTTTCTGCCCCTGCTTGTTTGGAGATTTTGGAGCCTTGTTCTTTCGCTTACACCCAGTGAATGACCTTGCCTTTGTCCTTCTGTTCTGTAGGGGATAAACTTCACAGCTTTTAATATCTGTTAGGGTTTTAGTGTGGTGTGTTGGCTTTCCTCTTGCAGTAGGTCTGCTATAAAAAGTGTCATCCATTTTGAAATATTCTGTTAGACAGAAAATCACATATTTTTAATTATTTTTTAATGTTCTTTGAATGGATTTCCTTGCCCCACCACTCCTTTTGTGTCCACCTAGTCAAGACTCAGCTGAATCTGTTACTGGTGTTTCATATTTGTTCTGTGAACATCATTACTGGATGTGACATACACTCCAGAAGGTTGTTGATTGTTTTTAATGTTGTCCTGAAGATCGTCAGTGAGAAGCTCAGATCTGGTACTGGAGCCATTCCTGGGCTGATGAAAAATTTTTAGCAGGGTATTGGAGCAGAGTCATTCCTCCACCTTCTAATATCAGTGATGAGAAGCAGGTTGTCTTTTTTGCTCCCTCTTCTAATAGTCTTATATATTTATGATAAGTAAGTAACTTAGGATTAGAAATGTTACCTATTTGTTTCATTGGGAATCAATGAGGTAGATGAAAACGGTATAGTTCAGAAACACTGAAAATACAAGGAAAACACTGCGAAGATCCCAGTGGTTGATTTTTTTTTGTTATTCCCTGTGAATAAACACAAATCTTGATGATTCAGTGTGTCTGCAGTTTCAGAGAAATACACTGGAGATTAGACAGAGAAAACAATATTATATTGCTATGCAAAGCCTAGAGGAAGGAATATACATTCACAACTTCTTTTGGACTGGTAAAATCTAAGCAAAACTTTATCACATCAGATGAATTTGGTTTGTTCAGAGCCAAAATGGGTCAATTCAAGAACAGCTAAAGATTTTTTATTATAAACTTCTCAAAAAAATTTAGTTTATAATCAGTAATCTTTTTAATTTCAGTCTGTGATTTCTCATATATAATCTGTGCTTAGCAGAGAATCTGGATGGTATTTTGTTTGCTTCTTTCTTCCTTTGCCTTTTAAAAGCAGAGCATGTGGAAGCATAGGAAGAATACCTTCCAGTTTCTGAAGCACTATTTTCCATGAGATTATTGTAACAATACCCTGGCAGTATTTGTGTGTATGTATATATGCCCCTTGAAGCAAAAATCCCAATGAAAACAAAGGCCAAGATCTAAAACCAGAATCTAAAACTCTGGGCACTTGTTATGTCTAAGCTAAATTCCCTGCAGGGCCAGTGCTGGGAAGAGACACAGTAAAGTACTGCTTGGAGGCAAGTGTGACAGTGAAGCCACTTCAAGCAGTCACCTCCATCTGTGTAAGGCTGAAAAAAGGTGTCTGAATGGAATACGCTAGAGGGTACTGAGTATTTGGTACCACACCGGTGTGCTTGATGCTATGGGAAGAAGTTACCAGCAGAAATAGTTCAAACAAGCCTCTTAGAGTGTTCTGTGCTTTTAAAAGCTCTGATAAAGTAGCAGTAACATGTAGCATGATCATGTTTCTGTATGCTTATTCATGCTGTTCTGTCACAAGTACCCATCTGTGTCCCAAAAATTTAGATCTCAGACTGTCTGTCTCATGAATCCTTTGGCATGCCCTCCTAGGTGCTTCCCCTGGGTGGGCTGGGAACAAGCTCAGGATACTTAGAGCATCTCAGAAAGATCTGGCTTGTGTTCTGCAGGACCTGCAGTCTTGGTCTGTCAACAGATACGGTAGGAAGCTGTGTGGCATGGTTCTTGCTGTCACACAGTACTATGTAGTACTTTAAAAAAGCTCCTGGCCTTTCAGTCTACATCTACAGGCAGAATTATTATTAGTTGGTGCTCCAATCTGGGGTTGTGGCTGTGAAGAGCTGGTACGGGAGCTGTTCTTGCACTTTGGTGTCACAGATTGTGTGAGTTGAGGAAAAGACTAGCAGTGACACATCACCCCTGAACACCCTTCATGGTGAATCTTTAGACCAGCTTTTGAGTGTGCCTGAGAGCTTCAGCCAGGCCAGGGCTGAGAGGCACATAGTGCTTGATGCAGAGCTGTTTCAAGATAGAGGACGTTGCCCAATTAGTGACCCTCAAACTCACCAGTTTTGGGGATTAAGGTTAATTGCTCTCTGGCACAATCTAACCACTGACTGTAAACATGAAAATCTCCTTTAAAGGTGTCTTCATGCAGAAGAGCTCCATAAGGAGAAAAACAAAGATCCCTCTGCTGCTCACAGCTGTAAACTTTTGCTGTAGTCTGTAGCAGTCATGGAGTCAGATTGTATGAATATGGGTGAATTTGTCATCTTCTACTCCTCACAAGGGAGCTGGCTGCCTTACTTAGTTCTGTAAAAGTTAGAGAATGAAGACTTCTAGCATTGTTGCTTTCAGAAGGCAATATGCAATAGGGAAATGAAAATATTGAGTAGATGGCTATTGAGTTGATTGCTAACAGTCCTGTCTTCAAGCTCAAATGCTCAGATATACCAATAAAAGTGCCCATCTTGGATCTTTGCCTGCCCCAATGGTATACAAGTGGAGAGAATTTAGTTAGGATCTAAACTTTCTTAGCTGTATAAGCTTTTGTATTTCACGTTAATGCACTGCTCCATGCAGAAGAAGAACTGATACATACCTTGCTCTGTAATTCAGATCAATTAAAATAAAATCCTTGTGGTCTTCTGTATTGTTTTTGGTTTTGCTTAGCTCTGTTGAGAGGAATTGCAGGATGAACTTCTCATATGGTTACTTTATACCCAGGTGCAAATTAACAAAACTACAGACTCCATATGGTGTATTCTCTATCATTTGAAGCTGAAGCATCTGGATTGGAAATTTTTCTGGAATCTGCATATTGGCTCAAGCAGAAGCCTTGAGGTTTTCATGGGTAGGGTAGGGTGAACTTCTATGAAATGTCACCCAGGTAGTTAGAAATTAGACTAGGCTGAAAGGTTAATCTTTGCTTTTTCTTGGTCTCTCTGAGGTCTAATGAGAACCAATTTTTTCATCCTCTCTCCATGCTCTATTTCAGTGGTGTTTTTGTAAATCTGCATGGCCAGAAAGGAGAATAACTGGTCGTATATTCTGACCTCCTCCATAATAAAGTCAGTAATGCTTCTCAAACTGAATACTTACACAAACTAAAGGAAAAGATTTTTTTAAAGAAAAATAAAATTAAGTAGTCCAACCTTCAGTTAAGAATTAGTTAAAACAGTTAATTCACTGATTTAAGGCTTGGACAATAAATAGTTGTTCCCAAATTTTGACATCTTTGAGATTTAACCAGTTTTTTTAAGTTACCTTTTACAAGCCTACTCCAAGTTTTATAGAAAAATCCTGCACACTCCCACCATGAAGTTCTGCTAGACTTACTACCTACTTTCAGTCTTTAAGCGTGGGTGGTGACTGATGTAGATATACTGCAGAGTGAATGTAAATGCCAAAAATACTAATCTTTTACATTTTTCTATAGAAATAGAAAACTTGATCTATACTTTTTCAATGCTAAAAAATCTGAAGTTGGTATTCAGTTGTATTGTTTATGGAGACTAAGAACATGCTATATTGTTTGGTTTGGGTCTAATTACCATACTAAATGTTTGTGCTTTGCCCAGAAGTGGTGTATAGCATTCCTTGCTGAAAATAAATATGTATTCACATCTTGTTCATATGTGTATAGGTGCATTTCTTAGGAAAAAAAAGTTATTTGTATATTAAATGTAATAACTACTGCACATTTAAAATATACTGTTAATTCTGTGGAAGAAAGCTTTACTCTAGTTTTTAATAGGACTTAAAACAATTATCAGTATTTTCTCTTATAGCAAGTGTTGGAATTTTTTATACTTTACAAAACAGTGGTATAGGACACTTCATTTCAGATGCCATACCATTTTGTCACACACTTTT
The DNA here is from genome assembly GCA_013400555.1 of Jacana jacana. Classification (NCBI taxonomy): domain Eukaryota; kingdom Metazoa; phylum Chordata; class Aves; order Charadriiformes; family Jacanidae; genus Jacana; species Jacana jacana. Next base: position 31,038 of record VZTM01009637.1, on the reverse strand, counting down.
ATGGATAAAAAGACTTAAAGCCTTGTTTGTGGTAGGCACTGCACAGACATCTCCCAAGCACATGGTCTATGCCCTGATTACAAATAGAGAAGACAGAACTAGTGCAGGGGGAAGCAGCTTGTCTCAAGTCACAGAGGAGATCAAGAAGAGAGCTAGGAAAAGGAGACAAGTAACCCGCCAGTCCAAGCCAGGCTGTATGATTTTCTGTGATGCGTAAGTCTGAGACTTTCCAAAGAATTGGAGAGTATTCTATTAAGAGCAAAGCTTTTCTGGTAAAGCAATAAATTAGATGGTTTCTGAGGGTGGCAGCTAACCAAAAACATTGCAGTAACTAATTACTATTCTAAGTTCAAAAAAGCACCTTTAAATAACATTGTTGTAACTTTAAATGCTGAACTTTCAGCAATGACTGGTAGTTCAGAGTCTGAAAGTGTTAAAAATCCATTGTTTGGAGAGCTGACTGACTGACAACTGCTGATTATTTTTCTGGCAAACTGTTTTGTATGTGTGTGTGAAAATATTGTTTGAGAAAATTGGAAATAACATGTTACCTATTAATGTATATTGTAGGAAATGTGGCAAAACACATTAAATAACTGCTACTACAGCGTTGCACTCATCCCTACTTGCTTGTGTCAAGCTCGTGTGGAGTTAAGTTACAATAGCAATTGGTGGTTATCACATGTGGTGATAACCACTGCAGCTTATTTGTCTGAAGTTAGGCTGATGGACTTGGAAGAGTAGCATCTTTTTGATGCTCTTTATCTTCACCTGAATGAGACTATACAACTAATTAGTGAGTTACTATAGCTTCATAGAGAGAAGGAATTTCAAATGTCCTGAAATACAGCCTTTTAAAGCAAGGGTCTTAAGTATATGCTTTTATTCATGCAGTAAAGAAATTAAGAGAACTAATATATTGCTTCACCAGATTATAATTGGATAGAAAATGGAGTATTTTGATAAACTTGGTATACTAGAATGGAAGTTTCAAAAGAAACAACCAGATATGAGGCAATCCTGGAGATGGCATGTACTGGGGAAAAGAACAAGAACAGGTTATAGAATTTTGGGAACAGAAATTGCATAACAGTTAGATTTAACTTTGTATATTAAGTTGTGGAGGTGAAGGAAAGTGCTAAGCTTCTGAATGTAAAAGACCCAATTTTCCCAGAATGAGGGAATTGATGGGCATATATAATTGGATGTTGTCACTGTAGGGTCACGGTAGAGGCAGGGAGGTTAGTATAAAGGTAAGACTGCAACTAATAATGGCTCAGCAGAACCTTATCATTTTGAAAATAAATATTTAGAGCGACTGGAATGACTGTGCCTTCTCCGTAGCAGTAATCACGTCGGGGTCACCATAAATGCCGCGGCCAGGAGCAGTCGAGCCCGATGCCATCAATCAGGAAGCCATCAATCCGGAAGCACCCGAATCAGCCAGCACACCCAGGAAGCACTCCTCTCAGGAAGCACCCCACCGTTCTACAGTTACAGGTCCTCATTCGCTAAGCACTACATTTCGGATAGGGAGAGGGGTATTGTCCATGAGCTTTCCACGCACTTTCCACAGGCTTAAAGTTGCCCCATGATTGGCTACAACATTTGTGTCATTTGCTGTTTCCCACACTTTGTTTCGCCTTCACTATACTTCGTTTCGCTTACTTCCACTTATTTGCATATGTGCCCTTTCAGTAACTCCCTCTTAAAGGGCCTGCTCTCAACATCGCCTAATCAAGAAATCATACGTGTAATTTATGAAGGAAAAGGACATCACCATTAGGACATCACCATTAATGAGGAAGTGATCAGTGACCTGCTATGCCGCCTAGATGCACACAAGTCTATGGGACCGGATGGGTTACACCCAAGAGTGCTGAAAGAGATGGCAGACGTGCTGGCCAAGCCTCTCTCCATCATCTTCCTTAAATCGTGGCTGACTGGAGAGGTCCCCATGGACTGGAAGGTGGCAAATGTAACGCCCATCTATAAGAAGGGCAGAAGGGACAATCCAG